>APFE030628592.1:121909-134806 GCA_000404065.3 Pinus taeda | reverse complement strand
GTTTCCCTCTCTGAGGGTTTTAACCACATCAAAATACTGGTGTATTGATCTGTGATCTGTTTGTGAGCGGTGTCCTTTTGGTGTTCTGTCTGAGAAACTTACCCTGTAAATTCCTACAGGATCCCCTAATACATCTTTCTTTTCTTCCGCCATGGGAGGCCATTAGGATTTGCGAGGATGGTATTGAAAAGGTTAAACCTATTAAAGCCCTAACTCCTTATACCCTAACCTGGTTGGGGTCATGCAAAGAAAACTAGAGAAAGAGAATACCACTCGGATACCACTGATCTAGACTTATGCTAGAACGCAACAAAATATAGATATAAACATAAACATAGAGATGCAACAGGAATAAAACTTCATTTCATTAATACAAAAGCACTGAGATATGCTTACATAAAGAATTGTGTTACAATGAGGATCGAAGGGCTATTTGTTATTGAGAAACAATGGAAAATCCTGAACATCCAAAAACCTAACCCTAGGAGATGAAGTGTTAAAACTATGGGCCCCATTTGGGTAAATTGGTACATCAACTTCCTGGGGTCGTAACTTTGGCATATGATTTCCATTTGATATGCACAATACCTTGTTAGAAAGATCTATCTGAGGACTACAAATTTCGAGTGTAAACATGAGTTTAATACTCATGTTTTTTTCCCCAAAAAATGTCGTCTAGGGCTTCAAAATAGCTCCGAAAGTTCAGGACTCGAAAAACTACCAAAAATAGTAAATTGTGCTACAACTAAGGAAACTAAAAAACTGAAAGAGACAGTAGTGGGGGTCCAAGTGGAATAGGCGGATGGCCACCAATATCCACCTAGATCACTGTAAAAGAATAAATGTTCTCTTTTCTCAATGAGAAACTTTGGCCAACACTTAACCAATTATTTTCTCACCAAGCCTCATATTTCCTTGCACAACTCCTGAGGAAATTGGCCCCTAAAAGATAGAAATTTCCTCCAAATTGATTGTGCAATTCCCAAGGATTGATCACTGGCTGTATGCAACACATATACACTCAGAACTAGTATACAACTCTTGTTACATTTCCTTGTCATCTCCACTTTAACCGAGGAACTTGAATTCCTTGCATGCACTAGATATTTTGGGCTGATTGATCAGTTAGTTAAAATATCTTTGAGTTAGACTATTGTCCCACTGCACAACTGACCTTCAAGTGACTCCAACAATAGTTAGAGGTCAATTAACTGAATACAACGAAAAATAACTAAACCAGATTACTAAAATTTAGTAATCACACATGCATAACCAAACTCCAAGTTCTCTAACTCGACTTTACTAAGCTAATTGGGTGACAAGATCCAGGTCACACTAGTTAATTGCTTCCAAGTTGTCCTGTTGATATGGAAATTCAATTTAGCCAATTTGACTAGGGCTAAAGTCAAATTGATGCTTCCTTGCTAAATTTTTTCAACGATCACTTATTGTATTAGTCTCCATACTACTAAGAGAACATATCTTACACCATTAACAATAATAACCTGCAGCTCTGATACGATTTGCTAAAAAATGACAACATAAAATAAACTAAAACAAATTAACTCATAAAATGGACAAAGGATTTACGTGGAAAACCCGCTTAGGGAAAAACCACGAGGAAAGGGATTATAGCTTTTTTATTACAATAACAATAATAGCGTGTGACATTTCACCTACTTCTTTTTACCCATAGACCTATAAAAATAAATTTCCTTACAATACCATGGGTCACTGATACCATGGGCGCAAAAAGTTGTTACGTTGATTTGGTCTAACATAATTTGAGAGGTTTTGATGATTAAAAGTATACATATTATGAAATTAAAACTGAAATCTAGAAAAAGTAAAATATGTACATCTCCATAAATTTTAACACTCAAATCATTGCCTAAAAAAGTTTCTTGCCTCACAAATAAAAAGTATCAAACACCACTTTGATGTTAACTTAATCATGACCTTAATATTAAATTAATATTATTCTTTAATAAAAATTACACAAATATTTATATATGAGTTCTTAAAATAACTTTTATAACCGTAAGATCTTGTTTCCTCTTATTTCAGCATTAAGATTTATTACTAAAAATATATAAACAAGAATATAACATTTATTATTCTAATAAGTCTTACAAAACAGAATATTTACATTTATTTATTCTAACTAAAGTCTCTACAAAAGTAGTCGATCTTTAATAAACATAATAGTTAATAAATCATAAGGTGCTTCTAATTGTTTGGTTAACTTTCTCTCCCTCTAAATTATATATATATATATATATATATATATATAATATATTATATATATACCAAACAAATAAAATTAGCAACTCCTAATATTATTATTTAAATATATTTGAATTTTCTTTTAAAAAAAGTCTAGTAATTGAAAAATTCGATGATAAACACCTATTAAGTGAAAAACTCGATGATAAACACCTATTAAGTGAAAAACTCGATGATAAACAACTATTAAGTGAAAAGCCTGATGATAAACAACTATTAAAACCTCCGTAAAACTTTGAACATTCCCTTCCCTTCGCAAGTACAATTGTGTCAGTATGGATTGCTTCCTCATATGTTAAAGTCTAAAGTTATATATGCTCTTAATTCGTTCAATGATGTCATGATTACAGGTTTTTATGAATATTGTGTTTTTAATGTGCATATTATTGAAGTGTTTTTGATGTCATGATTACATGTTTTGTTTTTTTGTTTTAAATGAATATTGTGTTTTTAATGGCATATTATTAAAGTTTTTTATTTATTAAATAATAAAAAAAAATTGTCATAACTTAGTTGTGAAATTAATAGTGGATAATTATTTTTAGTAATTGATATCTACAAATGTAGGTTAATTCATCATTGTTAATTTAAGAAAAACCATGTCACTTGGAGTTACCTACTAATGGTCTATAAGGGGGAAAGCTTTCACTATTGCCACATGCCTTTGGGTCTTGGGCCATTAAACTATTCCTTTACATCCAAGGAACATGAGCTCTTAGCTAAGCAGAAACAATTTGAAGGCATATTTCTCATTCTCAATTTGCATTGGCAGATGAATTATCTATTTTGAGAAAAAGACATTGATTCTATGAAACAAATATGCCTTCATACATAACTTTAACAATACTATTAAAGTTATGTATGAATGCATATTTGTTTCATAGAATTATTCTCTTTTTATCAAAATGGATAATTCATCTTGCTAGTGCGAATTGTGGTTATATTGAATGAGTGTTTTTAAAATTATTTTATCTAGTTGTTATTGTTTTATTTTTTATGCAATGACAAAACCTATCATAACTCAATTGCCAAACCAACAGTGAGGAAGAGAAAAAAGATATGAATATGATATAGACGTTCATTAATTTATTGAATATCTTTTATTAAGCCATTTTATAATTATTGTTTTTACATTATATCTATTATATGAGGCTTATTTAAGAGAGATGACCTCAATACATAACAACTTATCTATTTACTTAAGTAGGTCAAGGGGACCTTGACATAAGGATTTAGTTCATTAGTATGGGATGTAGTAGAAGTACTTTGGAAAGGTGACTGCACTGGGTAATGATTTAATGCAAGTGATATTACCAACAACATTTTGAATTGTGCTATTTTAGGCCTAGGTTTTTAGGTTCTTCACCAACCTATCCTCCTCCCGTCCTTTTGGCATATTATGTTTATTTTTGGTTTGTTCTTTTCTTTCTCCTTGAATTTTTTGTCCCAATGATGTATCCTACTACTAGATTCGAAACTTCGACTACCAACATGTCTATTCTCAAGATAACTTTGGAAAATCTCATTGATCAAAAATATTTTCATTCATTTTAATTACTATGGTAAGTATTATTTACATTTTCTTTTGTTAAACATTGGAAACCAAAAGAAAATTAACGTAAAAGGAAAAATTAATTGTAAGTCGATAGGTGACTTATTGCAATAAATTAATCTCATGTCACCAAGTAACTTATTGCAATCGTTTCTATCATTTGGCAAGGACTAAAAAGGTTCGAATTTAGGATAACAATATTCTAGCATAGGGTGATGTTGTGTTCTATTTATTGGGGATTTATATGATCCAAGTTACTATGCAGTGATCTTCCCAAATCAAATTTTTGTGGCACCACGTCAAACTAATCCATAAAATTAACATGTCATTAACACACTAACATAATACAGCTTGAGTGGGCCTAATGGTTAAGAGCATGTGTTTCCTCCTAAGAGGTCACAAGTTCAAAACCAGAGGGGGGTAGAGTATGTATGCCTTCGTAGACATAGCAGTCAAATCGCTGCGCGGAGGTGGGTCCCTTGTCCCACAAACAAAGGGGTCTCATACACCAATTGGTGTCTGGCTTGGCTGTGACCTTAAAAATGGATATTATTTTATTATTATTACTAAATAACTTGCAAACCTTATCTATGTGTTTATGAACAATAAAGCTTCATGTTACAATGGATAATATTTATATCCACCCCTTTTAATTATATTAATTATCATGCGTAAGTTTTTAAGTGATTAGGATTGAATGTGTTTGATTGCACAACTCTTAAATATGTGGTGAGAAAGGTCACATTATACAACATGGTTGGATCAAAATTAATGGATATCAAATATGTTGCAATAGAAATAATGCAATAATGAAATTTTCATAATCAATAGTCACAGTATATTTTTGGAAGTGAATGACTTAATAGAGAGTAAGAAATCAATTTAAGAATATATGCTCAAAGTGAGGAGAGAAGGTATGAAACAAGAATTAAAAAGGTATGCATATAAGTATAAAGAATTAGTGTTTTTGCATAAAATTATGAATACAATAATAAAAATAATGAAATAATGAAATATAACAACTTCATTGTAATTACTAATATGCCTAAAACAAATTTATGACTTACTTATGCTGGTAAAAACACAACAAATAACTAAAATGATAATCAAGTCGGAGAATATGGGCTATAATACCAAAGAATGCTTAATGATGTGTATGTATTAATTGCAGTATAAAAATGAACCACAACATTGACAAGGATCAAAATATTGTGAGCACATTGTATCTCCACTTGTGTGGGAGAATATGGACTATAATACCAAAGAATGCTTAATGATGTGTATGTATTAATTGCAGTATAAAAATGAACCACAACATTGACAAGATCAAAATATTGTGAGCATATTGTATCTCTATTTGTGTGAGAGAATGATAGTATAATTTAACCTTGTAAATACAATATGTGTGTGAAAGAGAGTCTAATATATACATCAATTTATATCATTGAGACTCCATTGACTATTACGTACAATTTGGTAACTTGATTTCTACTTGTTTTAATTTGCTTACTTAATTGTTTAACTATTTTCAATTACAACTTTCACAAATAAAAAAGCTTAAACAATCCAAAAAAATATTTAATAATTAACCAAATAAAATCACCATTATCTAATTTGTTATAATCATGTCAATCAAGATATACATAGAGACATAAAGTCATAGAGTTAGTCATATTTGATGGTCCCATTTGACTACACACATTGACCCTCTAGGTTTTGCCATGTCCCTTATGTAAATCAATAAATTAATCTATGGTTGCAGGACAAACCATAAATTGAACAGTAAGCTAAAATGACACCATATAAATAGTGTCATGTTAAAGCAATGCCACTATAAAAAGCGTAAAGGACAGATTTACGCAACAAAGTGTCACAATAAGTCTAGAAAGTGACCTTTAATTTTCTTCACACAAAAGGTTGAAGTAAATTAAAATGTAATCTTCTTGAATTGAATATTATATATTGCCATTTTGCAATTCAAATTTTCGGTTTAACAAAATATTAATTTATATATTTTTATTTTATATTTTAAAATCTTAATTTTCTTTATGTAATATTAATTTTAGTGGTTAATCTTAATTTATTAATATTTTCTGACTATTAATATGATTTATTTAATGCCCTTTTCCATTTGTAAGGTGTATTTCACTTCTCTAGACAATCATGACAGTCGAACGAAAAGTAATTCACTGGCATGATAAAGTGTTTTGTCACAATGTTGTTGAACATATGAATTTGCTGAGCCAGACATAGGATTTAACATGAAAGCTACATACAACATTATTACCAAAATAATATTTGACCTTGCTTGCAATGGAAAAGATATTGACATATTGAACTCATTGTTTGTCCACATACTATGTGACATCGATGTGTGAACTTCAAAAAATAGTGTTACAATACTTTGTTGATGTCAGAGTTTAGACCTACGTTTGAGCAAGGGGTCACAGTTGTTTTATATCTTTTTTCTAGCCCTCTTCATTGTTGTAAATTTAGTTTAAATACAAAGAATTATATGGAGATAATAAAAAATATTAATATAGTAATTTGATTACCTTATAAATCTTTATGGTTGAAAATTGAAAATTAAATAATTAATAGATGAAAATTTTTGATTAATTTAAATAATTAATTGTAATTAATTTAAATTTGATTCTTGGACATATCATAATATTGGTGATATCTTCTTAAGAATTCATATATACACCTTTTTTCCTTCTTGTTCTTTCGAAACTTGGTTGTCAACCTTTATCATAATAATTATTGTGTTGTCACTGTGACAAACACCCTCCAAAATTTTGCCTACACTTGAATTTGGGAGCCTACTAAGAATCTTACAATTTGTCATCCCATGGTCAGTTCATGGTCGATCAATGTTTTGTGAAGTGTTTAAGGCTTCTTCTCAGGTTCTAAGTGTCAAAGTCACTTGCTCACACATGCTTAGTGCTTGATGAATCCACAAACACACCTCTCTTTTGCAAGCTTAAGATAGGCATTGCACAATTTCAGAAGGTAAGACTTGTGCAATCTCTAGGAATAGAGCTTGCGCAATGCCTAGTTATAGTGCTTGTGCAGTCACTAGGAATAGAGCTTGCGCAATGCCTAGTTATAGTGCTTGCGCAGTCACTATTGACAATGACTGCACATTCCATGAGAACAGTGCCTACACAATGCTTAACTCATGCCGACAGTCAATGTGCACTCTCCATTGATATTCCCTCTCACTTTGGTTGCAACTGTACTTTTATTTCGGTGAGTTTTCCCAACTATCGCTTTTATGAACCTTTGTTTTCACAAGTGTCGCTTTCACTTTTGTAGTTGTCATTTTTGCTTGGTTTCACTTTAACGACTGTTGTTTTCATGTTTTCTTCACTCTGGCATGTGCCACTTTCAGTTTCTTTAGATTTTGCAAGTGTCATTTTCATGTTCTCTTATGGTCGCAAGTGTCACTTTTAGCTTCTTTCACTCTTTGTTATAGACATATTTGGGAACTGCAACCCCAATCTTATAATTCGATAAACCAAGGGCTCTTTAACCCCTAAAAGTGTTGTTTCATACCCTAAAGGATCATAGTCAACTGATTACATCATTCCCTAGAAGTTCCACCTGAAAAACCACTTAGAACTGGCCAAAACTGGACCATACTGATTCCTCCACTGTCAAGGTGCAATGCATACTGAAGATGCCTTCTGTAGGGTGTGATGAGTGAGAATGGACAAATGTCCGAAACAATTTGCTAAGTGGATGCTTATGGAATCTTCTAGAAACTTCTCCTATGACACTTGCCTCTTTGAATTCGCCCAGGGATGAGTAAGAGATCCAAGAAATCTCCAAGTGGAACCAAGAACTACAAGTGGAATGACACTAATCAAAAACCCAGAGATGAATCACACCCTTGTAGCCATCTATAAATGGATCCCTCATCTGAGAGATCTAGAGGCTGCATTTTGTAATTTGTAAGGAAGTGTTGATAGTTTGTCTTTGAGAGGGAACATTGTATTGTTGGGTGATCTTGCTTTTCATGAGGTGAAGAGGGCTTTGATGCTGGGAGGATGATGCTGGAGCAGACAGCTGGGTTGTAATCCTCTCTTCTATTATTAATAAAGTTCTTTGAGTTTTCCTCCATACAATCGTGTATTTATGAATGTTGTTATTTGTAAATGCCATTGTATGCTCATTGTATTTCTGATTTTGTAATTCTTATGATATCATAGATCAAGATGCTTTGATGGTGTTGCGTTATTTTGTTTCTACAGGTATTCTCTAAACAGGACGAGTAGGAGAAGAGTTGCAAGCTCTATCAAGGAGGAGAGAAATCAAGCAATGATTCAAGCGGAAGATCCGGGTTGGTCCCTTTGCTTCTCTCTTATCTATCATACATAGAGGAAATCACAAATTGCTTTGATTGTTTGTTTCTAGGATAGTTGACAATCCTAGTGGGACTAGCAAATCGAAAAGACACTAGTTTTCCCATAAACAAAATGGTGACTTCATTGGGGAGCGAATAGTTTGTTTGTTTTTTGTTTTTGTTTGCTTTAGAAACTATAGACGGAGCCTGAAGTTAGCTAGATAGCCTTTGAATTGCTTTTGCTATGCAATTGCAAAGTAGATGAATGTTGCTTCAGTCAATCTCTGGTTTAGTTTATGAGCTGAATATCTGACTTACAAGCATCCTAGATGCCCTTGTGGTAGCTCATTAACCTCCCAACATCATACCCCTGTACTTTGCTCTCTACTGTCCATAATAGCTCAGCTTAATCCACTGAAATCAGCTGTAAATTTGAGCCAAAACCCATCTCAGTTGTGCTCCATGGCCCATCACACTGTCTCTAACTGGAAGCCAATATGCATCACACTTCACATGTGTAGCAAGTGAGATGCATCCCTATTTCTATGAAGCACAGGTGCGATGACTGAGTAATCCTATTTCTCTCCTTGAAATTTGGGCTTTTTGTCCTTGTTTTCAGCTTTGTTTGATTGTTTTCCTGCTTATGAACAATATCAAATTACTAAAGCCTCCTTGATTTACATAGTTCAACCTCCATTGATAAGGATTAGTAAATGTTTTTATGAATTTGTCCATCATTTACAATCTATTGTCGAAAAGTTGCTTAAATCGAACTGTCGTTTCATCAAAAAAGAGAAGTGTCGTAAAGTCTTCCTTCTCTAAATAGTCGATTGAACTTTTTGTTTTGTATTTGATTTGATTTATTGTTATTTGAAGTGTCGAAAGCATTTTCTATTTGAAATTGAAAAGTGTCATTTAGTCTTCCTTTCCATTTTGAAAAGAAATTGTCGAAATGTCTCTTTGAAGAAAATAGTTTAGATCTATACTTAGTTTTCCTTTTTGGCATTCCTCACATTAAGGGAACGAAAAAGAAATACATGCATTTTCATTTTCATTTAGACTATGTGCGAAAAATGATTTAGGAAAAGTGCATTTAGTGTGTGCTCTTTGCTCTTTGTTTGAAAGAATCGTAATCTTCTTTCCTTAGTAGCTAGGATTTTCATTGCTAAAAATAAACAACGATTGTTTATCATTTTAGATTGCATATTTAGGAATTTTACATCTACATCATGTGGTGAACCTTGAAAGGAAAACTTCCAAACAAGATCAACTCTAAAATAAATCTCAATGAACTTAACAGCGCTTTGGAACCTAACGCAATACATCTAGAGGTCTAGGCTAGAGAAGTGTTTCAGCGTCATAAAATCTAGTAACTATCATTTTCATCGAAGGTTGTGTGATTCCTCCTCTTTGATACGACAAGTGCTAGCAAGGACTTGTGCTCCCTGTAACGTCGATCGCAATGCACTGAACACAAAATTCAGGAAGTTTGACTATCGTACATAAGTCCTTGGTAATTTCTCTTTAATTTACCACCAAGGTGTAAATTGCAGTTTTGCGATTGTTTTGGTAATCCCTCTATCTAGATCTCCAGAGTAGTCACTTTCGTTCCTTTTCGACTCCTTAAAAGAAAAGGTCCATTTGAGCACTTGTCACTTTAGGCTCATTAAACATCGAAGGGGACTAGAGTCATCTTTAGCTTTTTCTCGACTCTTAAAAATTAAAAAATAAAAGTTGTGTCAAAGCGTGATTAAAATTTATTAAATTCGGAATAACATCCTTGTTCATTCATTGATATTGGGTTGAGATAATGGAGTCCACCTGTCACCACCAAAATCAACCCCTGATAGGCTGTTGATTAGGAAGACCTTGTGTAACTCTTTTAAACCAACTTTTGGCTGAGGCTTAGCCTCCTCAACCTAAGAGGGCTCTCTCACTAGGTTAAAGATGTTTGGTAAAGATTAGATGGCTAACTCTATGGATTGAAATCAAATGAAAATGTATAAATGGTTGAGATGCCAATAAACAAGCATCTATTGGGCTATGGAGTCAGAGTATGTTTTAATACAACAGTAGATCAACTTACATGGAAGTTAGGGCATAAAGAGTTTTAATCTACCAGCAAAATAGAGAAACGATATAGGAAACGCAGTTTATCAACACATGAAGGAAGTTAGAGCATTATCAATGAATTCTAAGTAACATGTGTTCATACCACTGCAAGTGAGCAAATGAAGAAAGCCATGAGGAAATAAAACACATAAAACCCTCTCTGAATCCTGAGTAGTAAAGCCAAACTTCTGCATTAACATAAAACATACAGTGTTCTGCAATAACATAATATGCCTTGCTTCTCTTGAAATTTTCCAACCCTTTGTACATCAGATGTTCTGCTATATATAGAATTCATGTAGATTCCTTCCTCCAGCATGAGGGGAATTCGAATTCCTCCTAATTTGACACCTATTGACACTTAAAACTAACTATTTAATACAAAAGACAACTAAGTAGCAGTCCTAGAGACCTAATACAACTAGGAGTGTAACTCCTTATTATGATTATAACAACCTTATCTAAACATTTAAAGCCTTCTTTGACACCTATAAACCCATGAAGTCGAATTTGGTGGTGCTCATAACCCTCCAGCTGGCCCTTGATGACTCATCCTTTTAATGTTCCTAGAAACTAGGAGACTGTTCCTTGCTCTGTTCTGGCTAAAAAATAGATCTTGGGACAAAGCTCATATCTTCTCATAAAAAATGTATTTGGAAAAACTGAAGGAGGCTTTTATGAACCAATCCATTCTCAACAAAAACCTCTCTTGGTGTTTTGAAACATCTTTCCTACTGCCCAGAATGAGTCTTTGAAACACAGGTGTAAAAATATGCTTGTGACAAATTGCACCTAAAACAATTTCATAGCGCAAGTTTAACCATGAATTTATCCCACCTCATAATGAATTTGAAGAAACTGAAAGAGGCTTTCGTAGTTCAGTAGCTTAGGAATAAAATCCTCTTTCATTTTTCAAAATTGAGTTCGCAGCTGCTCAGGGATCGTGTTGGAAGTTGACTTCTAGAAACAAGGAGACAGAGTTCCTCCTTTTTAGAGTTTCATCCTTATGCTTGTCTTCGAATCCTTCTGTTGACCATGTTGTTTAAATTAATCACATACATGAATTAAATCAACCATAGACCCTGCTCAAATACTTGTGCTAGGATAAATAACTCCTTTAATGCTGCTTGATGTCTCATGAACAATACTAGCTATGAAATATTGACCATTTTCATAACATAGAGTTTGGAGTTCTTGGATGTCCTCCCCTCACTTGATTTTCCCTTGCTTGATGTTCAAAACATGTTAGTAATCCTTTGCAGCAGCCCATATTCAATAAGGGTTCCTTTTTCTTCTCAAAGTTGGCCCACAAAATCATGATGTGCAACTACAATAGTTTCATAGCGCACATAGTGTATTTTTGTGAGTTTACGCTACGAAAACTCCTTATTGATTTTGTAGTGCATGTAATTTTTGAAACAACCTTAACACATGACACTTTGAACAAATGTGGGACCAATGGTGGGTAAAACAAGATTGTTTACCATATTTAACAAAGGGAACAAGACTCTATCCTTAAAATAAATGATGAGAATGACCAAGACCAATTCTTCCTTAACTTACCCTTTTTCTTTGAAATCTTTTCAGTGATAACAGTGGCTCCACTTGGGATAGTGTGCCATTGTGGTACACTAAGAACTCGTAGGTCCAATGCTTCATCCTCTTATGATAAACATATATTTATTTGACAAGAATCCCCTTTAAGCTTCTTGGGCCTTCACCTCAGGCTTAAGCTTGAGGATCACTGTTGGAGAAAGAAATCTACATCTACTGAAAAATGCTCTGTCAACCTTGAGCTTATTTGCATTTTCCTACCTACCTACTAGCTGCAATTTCCACTTTAGGTCAAGCAACATGATATTTCCAATAAAGCCAATCAATTTTCCTTTCTGATATTGGAGGCTCTTGACTGCATTCGACCTCAAAATAACCATGGTAGTGAGATGACCAAATCAACTCATAATGTACCTGATCTTCATAAAGCAAATTAAAATGAAATACTGACGTGCAAAACTTTGCCATGTATTCATTTATAGGGTCAAAGAGAACATGGTTATTTTGATAATCATCATAACATTCTATCTCTTCAGAAAACTGATCCTCAGCCACAGAAAATTCCTTTGATGTGCTATCCAACTGCCTTTCTGCATGATTCCCATAGACAATGTAATTTTCCTCACTATTTTGATCATTCTTTGAAGTAATCAGCTGTAAGGAATTACAAAAATGAACAACCCTTTCCTCTGCCTAAGGGTTATAAAAAATTTCTTCCATCATTTCTTCTTGGTGTTTGTAATCATTTTCATACTCATTGTGATCAAAATACTGGCAAGCTTGCTGCATCTTCTCATTCATATCAGAGGATTGAACATGGTTTTCATAAATAAACCCCTGTTGGCTTTCATGTTGCATTTCATGGGATGTTATACTTTCTTCTTGGTGTTGAAATGCACTGTTATGAAGAGCCTCTAAAATTTCTTCATCCATAAATTCATCATCATCATAACAATCCTCCAAATATTGAATAAAACTCATAGAATGTTTACAACAATCTTTGACCAGCAATAAGGAGGGATGACATTCTTTATACATGTCATAG
>APFE030628592.1:22520-116961 GCA_000404065.3 Pinus taeda | reverse complement strand
TATATATATTTAGCAGATGCTTCCGTGGACGCTTCGCTTCCTAGATTTTTGGAAAATGACGCTTCGGCATCCCCGCTTCCAAAAAACGCTTCCGCTTGACGTCGTCTACGAATTGCTGGTGGGTTAGTGGAAGGTCATCCCCCCATAGTCTTAGGCCCGTATATTGTTCACTGCGGACTTTCGCTTTTATATATCTTCTTAGGCCTTCTGCTGCTAGAATAAACAAGAAGGGCAATAACGGGTTGCCTTGCCTGAGCCCTCTGGTGGCATTGAATGCCTCTGTAGGAGATCCGTTGAGCATAATTGACAGAACGGGGGTGGTTACTATTGACATTTTTTGTAGATACTCCTAGTTCAATCTGTCATAGGCTTTGGCCAAATCTAATTTTATCAACATTCCATTGGTTTTTGATTTGTGCTACCACTATGCCATTTGTTATTTGTCTGCCTTTGACAAACCCTATTTTCTCTTGAGATATCAAGGTAGGTAATAAAGGTTTTAACTGGTTGGCCATTATTTTGGCCAAGATTTTGTATATGACATTGTAGAGTGCTATTGGTCGGAACCCTTGCGGTTCTTCCGAGTGCTCTGTCTTCAGGATCAAGGCTAGAAATGTTGAATTCAGAGCCAGGTGCATTCTTTTGGTGCATTTGGACTCCTCCACTAGTTTCACTATGTCTTCACTTAGGAAGGCCCATGTCGCTTGGAAGAATTCGACAGTGAATCCGTCTGGCCCTAGTGCTTTGTTTATCGCCATATTCCTAATTACCTCCTCCACTTCTGCTTTAGTTATTTCTCTTAATAGAGTCAGGTTCTAGTCTCTGCTCACTAAACTGGGGATATGTTGAATGATTTTATTAATGTTATCCCCCCCTTCTATTGTTTGGTTTTGTCAGGAGCCCTTTGAAGTGCTGAACTAACAGATTCTCCATTTCTTCCTTTTGGGTGAGCCGATTGCCTTGCTGATCCATTAGGGAGAAGATTATGTTCTGCTACATGTGCTGTATCATTGCTTTATGGAAGAACTTTGTATTTCTTTCTCCTTCTTTTAACCATTGGATTCTTGATTTTTGTTTCCATAGGATTTTCTCTTCTTGTTTCCTTTCTTCCAATTTGTTAATCAGCAACCTTCCTCTTCTGTGAGCTCTTCACTTCTACCCTCCTCAATTATTTGCTGCTGTATTTGCTTCACCTTTGTCTGAATTATCTCCTGTTCCTTTTGTATGTTACCGAATTCTTTCTTGTTCCATTTCTTTATCTTCCCTTTTAGATCTTTTAGTCTGAGTTGAAAGGTGTGCATCTAATTTCTTCCTCCTATCTCATTCTCATTCCCTTTCCACTATTCTTTCATTTATCTATAAAGGTGGGTTCTCTTAACCAAAATGCCTCAAACCTAAAGGGTCTGTTATGGTTTCTTTGATTAATTTCAATTTCTGGTTTAATAGGCCAGTGATTTGACCCTAAACACAGTAGAATTGATGCTTCATAGAATATGTCTTTGCCAATGAAGTGTTTTGTTGCCAAGAACTTGTCTAGCCTAGAGGCTATCTGTCTGCTCCCTCCCCTTCTGTTGTTCCATGTATATTTTCCATTTATGGTTGGGATGTCTACCAATTTGAGTTCTTCTTGAAGATCCCTGAAACTCTCCATTTCTGGCTCTTCTCTTTGCAGTCCTCCTCTTTTCTCTTCTGTTGATGTTATCAAATTGAAGTCCCCTACTATCAACCAGAGTTTTTCCTCTTGAAGTTTTCCTAGTTTCTGTATTTGTTGGAGGAAGTTTCCTTTTTCCACTGGAATATGAGGGCCATATACTGCAAAGACTAAAAACCATTCTCTGTTTCCAATTAGCCAAAACTGCCCTGTGAGGATTCTTTTCATGCCCACCCAATAGTCTACTGTGATCTCTGCTGGGTTCTACAATATTGCTATACCTCCCGCACTGCCTTTCGCATCTATGGTCATGCATTCATACCTTGGTTTTATTTTTTTTAGTATTTCCTCCATTCTCCCTCCTGTGATTTTTGTTTCTTGTAGTAGCATGAGATGAGGTTTTTCTTTTCTTAGCCTTTCCACGAAGTGTCTTTGTTTGCCTCGCTATTAAGGCCTCTTATATTCCAGGATGTAATTATCATTGAGTTACTTGGTTTATTTGATGAAATACTGCCGATAGCGGTACTACCCTCCCTGTATTCACTCACATTTCTCCCATAATCTGTATAGATTCCTGTAGGTTTCTTCGGCCTCTTTTCTTTTCGCCTTTCATTTTATTTGGATGATCTTGGGTGCTGTCCTGTTGCAACCCCAGTTGTTCTGCCATCTCCACCTAACCCTGCCCTTGTTTAACTTGATACTGCTGGAATGTTTCTCTGTATAGTCGTTTTTGGTCTTCTAGAATGAATCGCTCATCTAGATGTCTCCATTCATTCAATAATTTCCTCAGCACCTCTTTTTCCATGATTAGTTCTTCTCCCCTACTTGTATCTATTTCCATTGTAGTGTTATCCTTCTTCTCTCTGTCTCCCTTCTCCTCCTTCTCTCTGTCTCCCTTCTCCTCCTTCTCTGTCAACTCGCTTTGGGCTTTCCTCTTAGGTTTTAGTTTGCCTTGACTCGAGTTGCTTTCCTTTCCTTTTTCCCCCTGATAGTCCATTGTTTGGATTTCGTTATCTTCTTCTTCTTCTTCTTGTAGTACATCAAAGCTGTTTCTTCTACTTGGCTGGGCTTCTTGTTATTTTTCCCCTTGCTGGTATTCTCTCTTACTTGTTTTCTTTTGCTTTTCATTTCTTGAAACCCGTCCTTGTGATCTGGAATTGATCTATAAGACAATTAATAAGGTATTACAAACTCGTGCATGGATGTGGCTATGTTATTTTATGCAACGGATCGATAAGATTGCGAAATACACAGGCATTGAAGCAGTTAAGGAAAACATAACAGGCAAACATATAGACACAACAAGTTTAATAAGGAGTTCACCCAATACTCCTGGGCTATGTCTCTTGGTCTAGCCTTCAGTGGTGGCCTCTCTATTATGTTTTTAAAGCAAAGTTTTTACAACAGTGAGCTCAATTTGAGTCTCACACAACAGATATAAATCTGCAGGACTGTACTTGGATTCCCCAAGTCTCTGGAGTACACAGACTCTCCTTACTGACTCTCGACCTCTATTGGTCACAGTAGTATGAGCCCAATCTGAGACTCATACATGACAAGCATATACAGAGGAGTTCGCTTGAACCTCTCAAGCCTTCTCTGGAGTACACAGACTCTTTGACTCTCTCTGTCTCTGTCTTAACTTTGGGTCGATGCTACCTTTGTTTTTGTAGGTCAGCTCGGCTGCTTCTCTCTGCTCTTAGATTTCCGCTTCTAACTTACTGCTTCACTTGCTTCTCTCTTTGTCAGCTTGTGGCTTCAAAGCCTTTCTGCTTCCTGACTGTTCGTTTCTGCTTCCCGACTTTTTGGTTCCCCTACCTCTGTCCGTTTGAATCCCTCTATTTTGCGTAATCATCACTGTATAACGCCTCATAAGGAGGTGGCCACCTATTTCATAACGAACCGAGTGTCAGAACGTTTTCGAAACGATAGTTTTTCGTTAACTCCAAGAATGCCTGAGAAACACGACCTTCTGCCAACACATCGTCCACGTCGGACTTCAAATCCTATGCAACTCTGCCTGTTAACCTCGTCAAATCTGGTCATGCATCGGAATGCGTCTCCGCCGTTGATATGGAGCCTCCAAATCCTACGGTCATCGTCCATGTCCGACGGATAAGTAACATGATGTTTATCCGTCCGTTGTAAGTGGTTTTTTCTCTCTTCCGCCGAATGCGTGGCAACCATTGTGTGGCATCGAGTGGGACTCGGTTGAAACCACTTACCGCTTGAAGCCCTTCTGATATCCTGCCGGTTTTTGTGGGACCCCGCTTCTGACGAAATCAGAACGGTATTCGTTGCATTTTATAATTTTTCGGGTTCGGGTGCTTGCGACCTTTCCTTCTTTGAGGGGGTTTGTCACTATTCGCATATCAGAAACTACCCCCGTTTCTTGAAATGGCCTCTGGTTTTGCTAATTTGCAACAACGCGCGTTACCATGGTCCGACAGTCTGTGCGCTTGACCGAGGGTCCTCGTTGTTCTGCACTGATCACAAATTGCAACTGTTACGAGGATATCTCCGATAAGCTTGATCTTTATAAGACTTTGAAACTTTTGCATGGTTTTTAAATAGTTCAGGAAAACTTAGAGAGTGTTCTAGGATCCAATTTGGATCACGGCCTTCCCACTGAAAAAGCTTTTGGACCACCAAAAGTTGGGTTTTTAAGCATCAATCAAGTGAGGATATAGATTCCTCGCTTGCCCAATTTCTATCCATTTTGCACTGCTTGGTTTTGAACCTTTGAGTCCAATCCTGAGGTACTCAACATTCACTCTGCGTGTAGTTCTCACTTTCTTGTCCATAACTGTATCTTCGTGCAATTCATTGAGATATTCAGGCAACAGATCATCAATAGAAGGCAATTGACTCTGTTCTTCGGGATCTTCAATCAATGAAGGTTCAAACAGTCTCAAGCTTTCTGCATTAACTACCGAATAGATGTGCATGTAAGCTAGCAAATCAAGGCGAAAAGCATTCTTACCAATTTTCTCAAGTATCTTGAAAGGTCCATACCTTATCGGCTTTAGCTTCTTACCTTCACCTTGCATTCTGTCTTCGCTGATATACAGCTAGACTTGATCACCAACTTGGAAACTATGCTCAGTCTGATGCTTATCATGCCTTGCCTTGTACTTGGCTTGGCTCATTTCCAGCTGTTCGTGTACTGCCTGGTGAATCTCTTGGATTTGTTCAATGAACTTGGTTGCCTTGTCCACATCATTGTGTCCATCAACCGCTATGTCTTTACCAAAGACAAAATCCAAGGGAGGACCTTGGTGTGAAACCAAAACAGGTCTCAAAAGGAGATCTTTGTGTAGAAGAATGTTTAGCCCGGTTGTAAGCATGCTGTACATAACACAAATGTTCATCCCAAAGCTTGGGATGCTTGCTGCAATAGCCTCTGAGCAACTGGATCACTGCCCTGTTGACCACCTTTGTTTGGCTATTTGTTTGCAGATGAAAAGCTGTGCTTTTCTTCAGTCTGATGTCCATCAATTTCCACAGACTAGACCAAAATATCCCAACAAATCGGGAATCTCGATCAGATACAATGGAAGTGGGTAATCCAAAATGAACCCATACATGTTGAAAGAACAACTTTGCTGTTTGTTCAGCTGTAACCTGTTTGTTACAGGGTATTAAAATACACATTTTGCTGAACCTATCCACTATAACATATAAATAGTCATGACCTTTTCTAGATTTAGGCAATCCCCCAACAAAGTCCATGGAAATACTTTCCCAAGGGTGAGCAGGCACTGGTAGTGGAGTGTACAAGCTAGTTTTCTGTTGCTGAGCTTGCTTTTAACACACATGCTACACCCTCTTACATATCTAGAAATTGTCTCATTCATTTTTGGCCAATAACAAAATCTTTGCAGTTGTGCAACTATTTTACTTACACCAAAGTGACCTGATATTAGAGAAGTGTGTGCTTCTCGAATTATCTTTACTCTTTTGGTTTGAGGAATGCATAACTTTCCAAAATGATACAAGAGTTGGTCCTTAACATGATAATCCAATTCTTCTACTTGTTTGCCATGACTTAAAGTTGCATATACATCTTTGAAATCTATATCTTGAGCATATTGTTCAATGTAGCTTTCATGCAATACTGAATTATGCTTAAGTATAGTAGATGCATTTATAATTGGTCTGAACAATATATCTGCAACTTTATTGTGTATGCTCTTTTTATATCTGATGACAAGATGAAACTGTTGTAGAAAACCCATCCACCTATAGTGTCTTGATTGCTGCAACTTAGTTTGGGAGTGTAAATATTGAAGTGGTTGATGATCAGTATGTATAACTGTCTCTTTGCCCATTAGGTAATGTTTCCACTTTTTCACACTCTGTACTAATGCATACATTCTTTATCATATGTGGGATAATTAACTACTGTAGAATTAAATGTCTCAGAATTATGACATATGGGTTTACCGTGCTGCATCAACACTGCTCCCATGGCATAGTCACTGGCCTCTGTTTCAATCTCAAATGGTCTTTGAAGATCGGGCAGTGCTAGTACTGGTGCTGTACTAATATTTTCTTTTAGGGTGTCGAAGGCTTTCTGCTGTTTGCCTCCCCACTGAAACACCTTGTTCAATTATGTTAAAACATGTAAGGGAGTTGCAATCAAGGAAAACTTAGCAATAAACTTTCTCCAATACTGTGCTGCTCCTAAGAAGCTCCTAACTTCTGTAGCAAATTTGGGTTTAAGCCAGTTTACAATCACTGCAACCTTAGAGGGATCTATTTTCAATTCACAACCCCCTACAATATGACCCAAATAATTCAAAGATATTTTGCCAAATTCACATTTTGATAATTTAACATAAAGGTTTTCTTTTTTCAAAACATCTAGAGTTTGCTCTACATGCTTCAAATGTTCTTCCCATGTTTTACTAAATATAAGGATGCCATTTAGATATACAGTGACAAAATCATCAATAAAATGCTTGAGTACATCATTCATTACTCTCATGAAAGTAGCAGGGGCATTAGTTAAGCCAAAAGGCATAACTAACCACTCATACAATCCTTGCTTTATTTGAAAGTAGTCTTCCATGCATCTTGCTCTGCAACTCTGACCTGATGGTAGCCACTATGCAAGTCCAACTTTGAAAAGTAAACAACTTCTTTCAACTGATCTAATAGATCATCTATGCGAGGAAGGGGATAACAATTTTTGATCGTTATCTTATTCAGTGCTCGGTAAGCAATGCACATTCTCCATGAGCCATCTTTCTTTCTCACCAAGACAATTGGAAACCCACATGGTGATGTGCTAGGTCTTATGAACCCTTTCTCGAGCAGCTCCTGTACCTGCTTCTAGATTTCTGCATTCTCGAAAGTGGACAACCTGTACATTTCGATGTTAGGCAATGGAGCATCTTGCTGCAAATTAATATCATGTACTATTTCCTTTTTGGGTGGCAGACCTTTAGGTTCTTGAAATAGCATATCATATTCTGAAACAACTTTTTTTAAATCAGCTTGCTGTTGAGCATTACAACCCTCAAATACATTGGTTTTGTTAGGTTTCTTTTCCTTTACAACCATCATAAAAATTGTTTGCATGAATTTACAATTCTTTTTATCTGCCTTGAGTTTATGAGAGTATAATTATTCTTGAGTTTATGAGCTCTTACAATATATTCAATTCCATCTTTAACGAGTTGATACTTGTTTTCTGCTCTATAGAAAATGGCTTTCCTATCATAGAAGTAAGGACTTTCTAAAACAATTCCACATATATCCAAGGGAACAATATCTAACTCAACGTCATCTACAAATGCTGACCCAAAAGAAAACCTAAGTTTACATTGTCTAGTCACTTGTAGCTTTGCTTTATCACATAACCAACCTAATGGATATGGCTTCTTGTGAGGTGTTGGTTAGTAATCCCAACTTCTTTACAATTGCTTCAGAAATTAAGTTTACTTGTGAGCCACTATCAAACAAAGTATCAATCTTTGATGCTTGGAAATAACTCTAATATGAAAAAGCTCATGTCTTTTCCTCTCATTTTCTTCATTATCAGTAGATTGTACAAAATTACTAGTAGATGCTTCAGAATTTTTACCTTTTATACCTGTGGCTGTGATTGTTGTTTCATCCCCTGAGTCTGACCCCAAATCCTTCTGAATAGCTGCAATAGTCTTCTTCCTTTTGCCCTCGTACTTCTTGGGCCTCAGCTCCGGATGCAGAATCTAGCAGTGTTCGTCATCATGCCCATTCTTCTTGTAGTGAGTGCATGAAGGCTTGGTCTTTTGTACAGAATTTGTCTTCCTCTTTTTCCATTTCTATTTTCTCTTTTCCTTGTTCTTGCTTGCAGTGGGTTTTGATGATCCCCCAACTTCTGGGTTAACATTCTTGCCTCTAGCCTCTAGATGTGTAGCCTGAACAGATACCTCATCTATGCTAGTGGGATTAAACATGAGAATGGTGTGCTTTAAATAGCTGTGTAGACCACCTATATACTTCAACAGAGTTTCAGGTGAGTCTAAAGAAATTCCTAGAATCAAAACTCTTTTTCTAAATTCTTGGGTGTAATTTTGTACACTTTGCCCTTTCAATTGGCGAAGAGTTTGCCAGCTCATCATAGCTTGCTGCATGTAAGCTAGTGGATAGAATTGTTTATTAATTGCAGAAACAAATTCACTCCATATGAAAGAATTTTACCATGCTTCTTCATGTCAGCTTGTGTTCTGCCTTCCCACCATACCAAGGGAGTTCCTCCAAGGCGTAGGTTGGCCAGCTGAATCTTACTTCTATCTGAATCAATGCTCTACACCTTGCAATATACATCAATTTGTCTAATCCAATTATCTAGTGTCTCTGCATTCATCTCTCCATCATATATTGGCAAATCAAATTTAACATCTAATTTAATCAAAGATGCCTTCTTCTTTTTATTTTCAGGACTATTAGGAGGTGTGGGAAGTTTTTCTTCTTTCCCTTTGCCTTTAGAATGGTCATTTAGGAGAGATTCTTCTACTCCTTTGTCATGTTGGGAAGCTGAAGAATCTTGACTTCGACCTTTCTTAAATTCTCTATACATTTCCTCTACCATGGCTCTCATGGTCATGAAACTGTCCATGAACTGGGAGTCTGATTCTAAGGGACTTTCTTCTGACATTTTCCTCTTAGGATAGACTCTTCCAATTTTTGGGTTAGCTCCAACCAACTCTCCTTCTCCTAATTTAAGCTTTGATCTAGTTATCATTCAACAAAAAATCCAGCACAAGCTTATCTAACCTTAGTAACTTAGAGTTCTGATACCACTTGATCTGGAATTGATCTAAGACAATTAATAAGGTATTACAGATTCATTTGCATGGCTGTGCTTATGTTATTTTATGCAACGGATCGATAAGATTGCGAAATACACAGGCACTAAAGCAGTTAAGGAAAACATAACAGGCAAACATATAGACACAACAAGTTTAATAAGGAGTTCACCCAATACTCCTATGCTACGTCTCTTGGTCCAGCCTTCAGTGGTGGCCTCTCTATTATGTTTTCAAAGCAGAGTTTTTACAATAGTGAGCTCAATTTGAGTCTCACACAGTAGATATAAATCTGCAGGGCTATTCTTGGATTCCCCAAGTGTCTGGAGTACATAGACTCTCCTTACTGACTCTCGACCTCTATTGGTCACAGTAGTATGAGCCCAATTTGAGACTCATACATGACAGGGATATACAGAGGAGTTCGCCTGAACCTCTCAAGCCTTCTTTGGAGTACACAGATTCTCTGACTCTCTCTGGCTCTATCTTAACTCTGGGTTGATGCTGCCTTTGTTTCTACAGGTCAGCTTGGCTCCTCTCTGCTCTTAGCTTTCCGCTTCTAACTTACTGCTTCACCTGCTTCTCTCTCTGTCAGCTTGTGGCTTTAAAGCCAATCTGCTTCTTGACTGTTCGTTTCCGCTTCTTGGCTTTCCGGTTCCCCTGTCTCTATCTGTTTGAGTCCCTCTGTTCTGCGTAATCATCACTGTATAACGCCTCACAGGGAGGTGGCCACCTATTTCATAACGAATTGAGTGTCAACTCTCTTGGACGTTTTCAAAACGACCGTTTTTTCCGTTAACTCCAAGAATACCTGCGAAACACGACCTTCTGCCAACGCATCGTCCACGTTGATCTTCAAATCCTATACAACTCTGCCTGTTAACCTCGTCAAATCCGGCCATCCATCGGAATGCGTCTCCGTCGTTGATCTGGAGCCTCCAAATCCTACGGTCATTGTCCGTATCGGGCGGATAAGTAACATGATGTTTATTCGTCCGATGTGAGCGATTTTCTCTCTCTTCCGCCGAACGCGTGGCAAACATTGTGTGTCATTGGGTGGGACTTGGTTGAAACCGCTTACTGCTTGAAGCCCTTTCGATATCCTGTTGGTTTTTGTGGGACCTCGCTTTTGACAGAATCGGAACGATATCTGTTGCATTTTATAATTTTTCGGGTTCGGGTGCTTGCGACCTTTCCTTCTTTGTGGGGTTTGCCCTGCGAACTACCCCCGTTTCTCGAAATGGCCTCTGGTTTTGGTAATTCGCGATAGCGCGCATTACCATGGGCCAACGGTCTGCACGCTTGACCGAGGGTCCTCATTGCTCTGCGCTGATCACAAATTGCAACTGTTACGAGGATATCTCCGATAAGCTTGATCTTTATAAGACTTTGAAACTTTGGCATGATTTTTAAAGAGTTCATGAAAACTTAGAGAGTGTTCTAGGATCCAATTTGGATGACCTTGTCTTCTTGATTTTTCCTTTGCTGTTTATGCATGTTCTCTCCCTCTTCTACATTCAGTGGGCACTCCTTAAATAGGTGGCCATACTCATGGCATCTTCTACATTTGCATGGGATATGTTCGTAGTCTAGGGTTTGTTGTCAGACCTCTTCATGGTACTCTAGTTCTACTGAGTCTGGGATGGGTTCAACTATATTCATGTAAACACATATTCTAGCATATGAAGTATATCTTTTTTTTTGTCATTTTTGCTATTTTGACAAATCTGCCTATCGTGTTTCCTATGCCCTCTAGTATCTCTGGGTCCCAGAAGTCCATTGGGAGGCCAAATAACCTAACCCACACTGGGGCTGCCAAAACTTTTTCTTTGTCTAAGTGATAGCATTCTTCCCAATATCTCATAAACAATCCAGAATTATAATGAAAGTATGGACCATTTTCAAATACCTTTTCTTTATCTTGTAGGCTCGAGGATATTATCATGAAGAAGCCTCTACCTCCCAGCTTGAGCTCTATATGGCCTCGGGGCTACCATTTTTGCTGAATCCATTTGGTGAGGTCCTTTTCTGTCGACCATACTCCAATGAACTTACATATTAGCGCATGGTCTTTCATATAACTTCTGTATCGCTCCAGTTTGTTCATCGGTATGATGAATCTTGGTTTCTCCGTCGCACATGGTAAACATTTGCCTCTGCTGCCTGCTTGCCATGTCGCTCTGAGGACCGGTCCTGACATTCTGTTTGTTTCTCCCACTTGTTTTAGGTTATTGATATTCTGGGAAGATTCCCTTGCCGCCGCGTCTCGATAGGAGGGGATCTCTCCCCCTCTCTTCTCCTCTGTCATTCCGCTCTGTTTCCTGGTCTCCTGGGTTTGCAGCTTTTTAGCAGTCTGCAGGTTTTTGGAACATAGTACCGATTATCTCATGGCTGCCTGGCCATTAGGGTTGCAGAACAACGCCAATTAACCTAGAAATACATAATTTGAATTTACTATAAATTATATTGGTTCACTGCATTGTTGTTAATATTGTTCTTTCTATATAATGGCATATGATGTAATGACACTGTGGAGTGAATTCAATGTATATGTGAATGAAGAAAATATATAATACTATTATCTAAAGCAAAGAACAATATTGTCTTAAGAGAAATTAACACAATGTAACAACCTGTAGCTTTATTTTTTTCTTTCTATAGGAAAATGTTAAAAATTTCTTTTTCGTATTTGGGATGAAGGACCCTAGAGTTTCCATCTAGGTTGAACCCAAAATAATGTCATTATTGTCAAAAAATAAGGTTTTCATGGTGAATTGCAAGATAAAAGCTCTGTCACAGGGTTCGTCGAACCTGAAGCTTCAGGTTCGAAATTTGGTGAACCTGTAAAAAAATTTGAAATTCGTTCAGGTTCGCCAAACTTGAAGTCGAACCTGAAGGGCGAACCTGAACGAACTCGAACCTAAACGAACTTAAACGAACCTGAGAATCGAACCTAAAAAATCGAACCTGGACGGATTTAACTCAAATTTCAAGGGTTTGTTTTGAGGTTCGATGGTTTTTTTGGCGGGTAGGAAGTAAGAAGAGTAGGTTCAGCCATGTGTCTGTTCGACAAACAGAGGAAAAATAATAATGTGAGAGACGACAAAGAAGCAATTGTCAACTGTCTGCCTTCGTTCCCGTGACCACGAACAATCTCTTTCAACAGTTAAACGAACATTGGAACCCTTAATTGGAGGAGTGGTCATAACATCCCAACAGTTTGGTTCTCTTCCTCTTAGAAGAAGAGGCAAAGTATTATAGCCAGCAGCCCAGATGTCGTTTGGATAAGATTCTATGTACGCATCATTTCATTCCTCTCGTTCGTTTCCATTCTTTCACCCACACGATATTATCAAACAATCCCCACAATACTAGCCGCACTTCTTCTTTTATTCTGTCGATTCAGCCATACAATCAAAGCATTCCAATTTCCAATCATACTAAATCTGTCTTAGCTTGTGTTTTTTAGTATTAGAGTCGAACGGACCAACCAAGACGATCTGGGCTGTTTCTTCAGCAAACTCACGGCGATCGAAAGAAGGCTCCGTCTGTGGACGTGGTCCACACACTTCAGCGTTTCATCGAGACACGTCCTTTTATTTTAACATGGACCTTTATGACTGCGTCGAAGCCTTTGCCAAGCGTGCTAGAATCCGCATTGTCCTCACTTCACTGCTCGCCAATTGGCCCTAATTTCTTTTGTATTATCATGCCAGTTCATAGAGCTTAATTTATACAAGTAGGTTGCTAATGTTTTATATTGAATGTTAAATATGAAAATGACTCATTTAATGGCAGTTGTTTGGATGGTTTTGTTAAAAAGAACACCTGATTTTTTTGGGTTTTTTAAATCCAAAGCAATCTGATTTCTTTATTTACAAATTTTCTATAATAGATATATTAAATATTTATATAGTTATTTATTTTTTATTTTTAAATTGTTTAAAATTTATATACAAATTACTCAGCAAAATTTCAATTTTAATAATTTACTAATAAAATTACACATCACATCACAGCTAACTGTGAAATAAGCAAAAATAATTCTTTTCGCCCAATCATTCTCCTCTTACTAGACAAATATTTTAATGCCCACATCTAGGAGATCAGTACCGGTGGTGTTTATAACTGAATACGTCCTTCTGCTGCTGTGGTCATGGTTCTTATCTCTCTTAATATGCTTATAATTTGTCCATGGATGATCGTGGTCATTTGGAGTCATTAATTACAGAAATCTAATCGATGTTGTCCGTCAACTCAACTAATTATGTACAGAACAGTGGTTCGAAATCAGACTTTGGAAGACATACAAAAGAACGTAATGGAAATCATGTGAGAGAAAATTATGTCATTATTTGTGATCTTTTTTCAAGATTGTGTGAGGTAGATGTAATTCCAATATTTCAGCAACAAACGGAACTTTCTCGTGGTGTTTCTTTTCTTCACGCCCGCTCATGGTAGGGAATTGCCAGCCCTAATTCTTGAAGACTGAAAATTATGTCATTTCTTTTTGCAAACTACTATTGTGTATGTTTACATTTAACTAGATGTTAGAACGATTACATTATTCATGTATGTTTACTAATAAGAATTTGTATTCATGTGTTTATGGATCGATTTTGAATTTTCTATTATTTTGTCATATTATATAATTTATATATTATAATTATTATTATATATATATTGAAAAATATGTATAGTCGAACTTAATGTCGAACCTCATTCGAACCTGATCGGAAAATTCGAATTCGAATCAAACTTAAACGTTGTCGAACTCAAACCGTGTGACATAGGATAAAAGTATAATCCCTATTACTTAGTTGTAGATTGCTTATGTCATATTGTTTGTCACTTGTTTCAACAAATTTCATTTCAATTATATTTGATTAAGGGATCACTAATTGGTTAGCACATTCAGTGCTACCATAATTATTATCCTTAGTAGGAGTGATGGAGATTATAATAGCTCTTCTTGCAAGTGATCCTTTGATTTTAAATAGTGCACTAACACATCTGCTATAGGTTTTAGGAAACTGGAAATCTTTCATTACTGGTCTCCATTTACCTATTTTTGAGATGAGCTTATAGTCTAAAATGTAACTCCTCCTTTTTATTTTTAAATCTTCAAAACTTTAGTAGTACTCTTTTTATAACCCTCTATGAATCTTTTTTTCCTTGTAATGGATTTAGAATATATTTATTTTTAATGTTGAGATAATTTTTAATTAAATTGTACTACCTTTTTACTTTTGTCTTATAATAGCTACCCTCAACTTAATCTTTTATACACCTCTCCTAAATCAAAATGAACCAACCCACCTTAATCATTAGGTCTCAATGGCCATGATACCTCGCGGGCAACAGAATAACCCGTCTGAATGGTTATAATAACTCGTTGGCAATGGGGCTTTTAATTCTATGGAAATGTTGGATATGTAATTTGCTGGTTAACCGGTGCTCTACTATCGATTGTGTGGATAACCCTAGCTCCTCTGCCGATTGACATACGGTAGTGAAATGATTTTTTTGAATGGAAACAATTGCAATGAAAGGCAAATGTTTGAATTGGTGAACGGGTGTTGTTTAACAACGCAGGGCAATTTCTGTGGTAGCAGCAGTGGGTTGTTAGCTTGGATGAACATGTAACAGGGAATAACAATGTAGTGTCGGTTTTCTGTGGTGATGACAACAACAACTGGATTTGGGCGACAACAACAGAGATGGTGTGGTGGGGCTTTTGACAACGTATTGTGGCGGCCCAAAGTACAGGCTCTTTGCGTGTTTTTTCTTTTTGCTTTATATATATTATATATATATTATGCTTTTTGTTATTTATATACTATTTTTTTTTTTGTTTGTTGTTAAATTTCTAATTTTTTATTAAATATTTTCATTTTAAAAATATATTTCACTTACTTTTAGTTTTCTCTATATGTATTGACCCTTTTTTTTTGTATAATTTTTTTTCTTGACTTTTTTGTATAATTTTTTTTCCCTTTTTTTATGTATATACTCTCCTTTTTTCGAATATATATTGACTACTTTTTTTAAACCAATCGCTTTTTCTTTTATTTTTAAAAATGGGCAAGGGCTTGATGATAAAATGGAGAATCACCAATGCAGCGAAACGCTTCAATTGTGATGGCAACAAAGTTGAAGAAGATTGATGGCCAAAGGCCGGATCAGATTGGCTCTATGCATCGGTTGAGTGGCTAGAGGATTGAACAACTTTGATACTAATATTATGAACAACATTCATAAATGCTCTGATACCAATGTTGCGAACAAAGTTTGTAATAACAGGTTAAAGACTCCAAAATACCTGGAATATGAAGATATCCATTGAGGATACAATAAAATATAAAATATATTGAATAAGAATATGATATGATGAGAATTTTACAAATGAGGGCCTGCACATATACCTAGGCAAATGCCCTTTCACGAATGGTCATGTCCTTAGAGACATGCCTCTTCTATACTAATCACTAATTTATCATTTGCTTATTTGATTTATTTTTACCTTTTTTATATATATTATATTCATAACAAAACCCCATAAAGTCCCTCCTGAAGCCCCTGGGCCCTCTAATGGAGTAAACCTGCTCTTGTGACTTAGCTGCCTCCAACCCTGGAAGTCCGTCCTGACCACACCATAAGGGAAACCAGATAAAGGAACATCACACTAGGTTTCTCCCAAAGCCTGTAAAAATCACTGAATTCCATAGGTTTCTGCGGTGGTGGCGAGAGAGATGCCAAGGAAAATGGGAAGTAACTATGCATTTTCAGGGGCTAACAACCATTATCAAAACCCTACACTTTTGTGTGTTATAAATTCCTTCTGTGAAAATTTTCACAGTTTGAACTTTTTTGCTGCTTTTTCTATTATGTCGTTTTTGCTTCCATGAGAGGGCATCCTAAACAATATTCTGGTAAAAACATATGCAGCTTGAGAAAATAATATGGTTTTAAATATCTCAATTCAATTTAGTGTTTCATGGTGGGATAATTTTGTATAACATCGTTTTCTGAGAATCCAAATATAGATTGCACTGCTCTCATAAGTAAACTGTCTTGTTTCTTCATGTTTGTCTGAATATTCTCTCTTGGACAAAGCTTTCTTAAGATTTAAAATGTCTGTTTCGTTTTTTCTTTATAGGCAGGAAGTGTTGATGTCCTACATTGTTACTATGCTCATGGTGAAGATAATGAGAATTTCCAGCGTCGAAGTTATTGGATGCTTGAGGAGTATGTTTGCCTTGATCTCCATTTTTCTTTCATGTTTATAGATTTTGACTTTTCCCATTTTGATATCTTGCATTTCATTCAATTTTCTCTCTCTTTTTTTGAGATAAATATCTTGAAGTGAACGGAATAAAACATAACGTCACAGTGAGAAAAGGAGTTTTACCTTAATGCAGTCAGCGCTGCAATAAGTTTAGAATATCCTTTTCTTTCATTATGCTAGCCTTTCTTTCATCTTATTGAAATAGTGTCAATCAATGGGGATATTAAAACAGAAACTTCAGTGCAATGAATATTAATTGTTTCATGTCGAGAAATCAGTTTACAGAGTAATTGCTGAAGTAAATGAGAGATCTACAAGGAAATGGAACTATCCTAGTATTTTTATTTTTGGAGATGAAACAATGGCAGTGTTTTTTATTCTACACATTTTGAGAAATGTATCAGACAATACTTAATGGAATGAATAGATACGTCATTGGACAACAATCTAACCACAGGAAAACAGAATAGTTCCCATTATAAGAAAAAACCTAGAAATGCAAGGATATGAGGCTGTGCCCCAATAGGATGTGAGTCAACATCTTAATGGAAGGAGCTGACTTTAACTTAAACAAGGAAAGCCAACTCCTGCTTAAATAGCCTCAAATCCCCTTGATTGATTGGGGAGGGTTCCTCATGAAATGTAGACTTACACAGATACATCCATGTAAAGTTATTTTTATTCATGGATTGTTGGGAGAAAACTGCTTACATTAACAGAGGAAAGGATTTGTGATGCAGCAATAATGTACAAGCAAACTCAAATCTACATAAAAGATGATAGAGAAACCTTTAGCTGAGATTGAGCCCTCTGAGTTTTACCCACAAGAATGTGGACACCATTAAAATCATAGTATATCAAAAGAGAGAATGATATCCTTGGTTCATCTACAATATGGTGTGGATGCCAATAGATATAAGGCATACAGTGTCCTGTAAATCCTGTATAACCACTTTATTAAGATTTAACTTAATCTAACACAACTCTATTTATGGCATGTGACATAAATCAGTTACTAACACAAGTACATAACAACCGTCGTATATATTCATTATTGAATGCTAGCTCTAGCACCTCCCTTAATGGTTATATGGGGAATGATCGTTTGTCCTATAATACAAACTTGTCTGAATCAAATGTGTCAAATATGTCAGTGGCATGATTCTAAAATTCAGTCCGAAAAGCAATTTTTGAAGTTGTCATTGAATGAACAGTATGCCATTATGATTCGTGACTGTCATGGTTGATGGAGTGAAAAACAGCTCACCAACCACTTGATCAAGCAGTTTCTTTTCTGCTAGATGAGAGTCAATGTGATTATTATTTTTACTTATTTATATTTATGTTTATCAGAGAGTAAATGTTAGCTGAATATTTCGGCACATATACCATGAATATAGAAGCTGATTTCAACTTCGAGAAGTTGTCCTCTTCTACAACTAGGTACCAGAGTGTTACAAAAGTCATGAACTAGGTCTCTAAGCCTGCAGTGGTTTGTAAAGAGCCTCATCTACACCGACAAACTCTGCCTTCCGTAATTACCTTCATCCTGATCTAGACTGGATCACTATATAATTTGCCATCCATCATAATGCTTTCATAGTGGAAAAGTCGAAAGAATCAGCTTAGAGGAGCAATTTTGGTGGTGGGACCCAGTTTGGAAATTTGGCGTCTGAAACCTGTCAAGGCCAGTTTGAGGCCTTAAATGGCGTTTTTTGGTGTGTAGAACTCAGCTGCCTGAGCCCTACACCCTGTGACGCTATTCTACACACAAAAAACCTTCCAATTGTCCAAGAAAAACATCAATGGGAGTTCAGATGCAAAAGTTATGCCTACCAGAAGTTAACCTATCATGATTGACCACCATAATTCAAGAGGATGCCAAATCAGACCTTGTTACTCATGGAAAAAGGGCTAGCCACATGGGGACTATGAAAAAGACTAGAAGGGTCGAGTTGTAATTCATGTTGACCGTTCAATGGGTCAAATTTAATCCCTAGTTGGATATCGGGCTGTTTTATAACAAGGCCACTAGGAGGAGAGAAAAGTAGCTGAGAGTGGATAGAGAGTGAGTAGAACAAAGGGGTTTAGTGTTCTGTAGCAACTCACATGCCATAGGTCTCAGATAAGTCCATAGAGAGTGCCTTCTGTTGCCGCCTAAATCCACACCTGGGTTATCGTTGGGAAAACCTTTAACTCCATTTGCTGTGGCCTTGGGGGCAAGTTTTGAGTTGAGCAACAATCACTCAAATCTTAACTCCTCCGTCTAGGTTAACTCCTAGCGAAGTCGGGGGATGGACCCTATTAAAATAAACTAAGGCTTGACTAATCTTGATCAAAGTGGATATTGGTGGCCACCCGCCTAATCTTGGACCCCCACGTTTCTTTTCAGTTTCCTTGATTATAGTACAACTTACTATTTTTATCAGTTTTTCGGCTCCTAAACTTCTGGAGTTGTTTTGAAAGCCTAAAAGACATTTTTTGGGAAAATAGAGAGACTGAAAAAGTGCGAAACTAGTTTACTTGTTTGTTTTCAGTGTCCTCGTGGGAATCTTCGAAACAAGGTATTATGATAGTCAAATAGAGATCGTATGTCAAAGTTATGACCCTGGGAAGTTGACGTTCCAACTAACCCCAATGGGGCCCACGAGCTTTTGGCTCTTCATTTCCTAGGGTTAGGTTTTTGGATGTTTAGGGTTTTCCATTGTTTTTCAATGATAAAAAGGCCACTGAGCCTCATTGTAACACATTTAAGAGGCGTGTAGCCGCCACATCTCTTCTCAGAGATAAGCTACCATCGCCTGCGCTGGTTTTTTTCCATTATGCTTGTAAGCATCTTTCAGTTCTTTGATATTAATTTCTGCTGCATCTCTGTGTTTATGTTTATATTTGTATTTTGTTGCATTCCTGCATAAGACTGGATCAGTGGTATTAGAGCGTTCTGCGCTTTCTCTATTTTTCTTTGCATGTCCCCAATGAGGTTAGGGTATAAGGAGTTAGGGCTCAAACTAGTTGAACCTTTGCAAGATCGGCCTCGCAAACCCCGACAGCCTCCCATGGCAGAACAAAAGAAAGACGAGGGAGCAGGAGATCCTTTCAAAATATTGCTCGAGGAAGCCCACGAGCGACAAAGGAATGCGACGATGGATAACATTGCCTAGATCCTTCAACGACTACCCACAGGCGACACATCTTCATCCAACAACCACTTTGGAGGCACCACTCCTTTTAATGTACAAGTCAACTTTGACATTCCCATGTTTGAAGGCCAGATAGATGCAGAGACCGTAGATAGATGGTTAAATCTATTGGAAGGATATTTTTCGGTTCATGACTTTTCCAATTGGGAAAAGAATACTTTTGCACTCCTCAAAGCCGTCCCCTATGTCAAGGACTGGTGGGAAAGCTACTGTGAACAAAAAGACGAGAGGGAACCCTCACTGTTTTCAGCCGCACCCACTTGGAATTCTTTCTGAGACGCCATCAAGGAACAATATTGCCTTGTCGGGAGTTATGAAGATAAATATATAAGGTGGACCACATTGCAACAGGGAAGGGGCCAAGATGTGCCAGAGTTCACAAATATTTTTCATACCCTTCACACGAAGTTGGGTATCAAGGATTCTGAGGAGCATTTGGCACTCAAGTACCGTAACTGTCTACACAAGCACATCCAGGACGAGATGGAGTTCTTGGACGTCACCAAGCTTGGCGTCGATTATCGAGACACTGCCAAGATGGAGCAAAAATTTAAACTGAAGAAGCGAGTATTTGGATCTACAAATCTGAAGCAAGGGATAGGCACCCCCTGTTGAGAAATCTGAGGGCTTGAGAAGTTAATGATTTCTCTATCTTGATAACTGCTTGTGAAGTAAATTTATTCAAACAAGATCTTTGATATGTTAGTGATTATCAACTTCATCAACCAGCTACCATGCATGATAAACAAAAAGAACAAAGACACAAGATATAGGTAGCAGCCAGGGCAAAACCTCTCCAAACTTGAGAGGAAAACCCACGGTAATTCTTCTTATAGTTTCTTCTTCTTTGATAAAAATTTCCAAGACCAATACAAGACCCTTCTGAACAATGTGACTCCAAGATCAAGGCTATATCATTTTGATACTGCAATTCTTTAACCTGCTGGCCCTTGTATCAGATCTGCTACTATGAATGGATGATCTGGATTCCTCCTTCCTTCCTCTTCGTCCTTCAAGCTTCCCTTGCTCAAGATAGTCCACTAGCCTAGTGGATTTCAACGCTGCCTTGAGACAATGTGATCTGCTTCCTTGAATGGACTGCACATAAATCCTAGTGGCAGATTTGAAGATGGCACTTTCCTTCCACGTGTGAATGAGCCTTTGGCTCTTTAACGTCTTCTTCTTCCTTGCTGTGCTTGTAGCTTTCTTCTAGCCTAGTGACCAGCCCTTTAGGCCTAGAACCAACCCTTATCAATAATGCAACCCTAGGACTATAATGCAACCCTAACCCAGATCTTCTCCTTCATACGTGTGAGGGGTTTAGGGATCTTCTAGCCCTCGTAAACCCTCACTTCAATGGTCACCCTTCTTCGCATGGATCTGCCTTTCAAATGAACCCAAGATCAAGTATTTTCCTTGATGATGAGGGTAGATGGAGTGATGCCCTAATCTCGCATGTGTTATAGACCTTCCTGCGCTTATGGACAGACTTCTCTGCGGCTTCCCTTCTTCTCCTTTACCTCGCACTCAAGAACAATCTCCTTCACATAAATTGTAGACCGAATGATCTTGGGTGAGTGTGTTCGAATAAATGAGGAGAGGCCTTTATTTATAGTGTTTGAGGGCTGTTCGTTAGGCCGACATAACATGCCTCTAAGTCGACGTGAATGTGATATGAAGCCGACATGAACATCAAATATAAATATATATTTATTCCGAAAATACATTGCTTCTTCCATATTCGTTTGGAGGGGTTAATTGCTAGCCTTTTGATCTTGACTTGGAAGGAGTCTTGCACCATGATTCTGTCCTTGATCTTGGAGTCATACATTGTACATCTTTAAGTGTAAACATTTACATCAATGACACAAACCTATCACCTAGCCTAGAGCTCATAATAAGAGCTACTAAAACCAATACATTTTGAGCATGAAACCCATGACTCAAATTCACAAAAATATTTTGCTAGATACAATTTACATCATTTACATTGGAATGTGTCATTATGAAGAACTGCAAATGGACCCAAATAAAATTGCTATCGTAAGGAGGGTCCCTACTCCTCAGAAGCAAAGGGATGTCAAAAGTTTCTTGGGCTTAGCTGGATATTATAGGAGATTCATAAAGGACTTCAGCAAAGTAGCCTCACCTTTGTTTAGACTATTGGCCATGGACTTTGAATTTTTTTGGTCAGAAAGTTGCCAAGAGGCCCTAGAAACCCTAAAGGACAAGTTAACTACTGCACCTATACTTTGAGGCCCAAATTGGGTTCTTTTTTTCCACATCCATGTTGATGCCTTTGACAAAGCTATAGGAGCAGCTCTAGGCTAGATAGATGACAAGTTACCTTATGCCATTTATTTCATCAGCAAAAATCTGTCCAAGGCTGAATTGAACTATACTGTGACTAAAAAAGAGCTCCTAGTTGTTGTCCATTCCTTGAATAAATTTAGACATTACATCGCTGGTTACCAGACATTTGTAGATACTGACCATGCTGTTATTAAATATTTGATGAACAAGCTTGATGTGAATGCCAAAATTATTAGATGGTTTCTTTTATTACAATAGTTTGATCTAACTATCATTGATAAGCCTGGTAGAGAAATTGTAGTTGCAGATTTTTTGTCTAGAGTTGCTTTGCCTATAGGTGAGGAAGGAATGGTTGATGATCAACTATCTGATGAACATTTATTTTCTATTTCAGTCTTCTCTCCATGGTTCCCTGACATAGCCAACTACTTAGTGGCACTGGCTGCACAGTTCCCTCCAAATCTGTCCTCCAAGGAAAAGAGCAAAATTATAAGAAAGAGTGCACCATTCACTTGGATTGGGGTCAATCTCTTCAAGCTAGTCCTAGCTCAAATTCTAAGGAGATGTGTCAGGGAGGAGCAAGTCTTTGACATCCTTTTAGCCTGTTACGATGGGCCTTGTGGAGATCACTTTGCAGCCAAGAGGACAACCTTCAAGATACTGCAAGCTGGCTACTAGTGGTCCACTCTCCACCAAGATGCAAGAAGATATACCAGTCGATGTGACTAGTCCCAAAGAATGGGGAAACCTACTCCCATGGATGAAATGCCTTTGCAACCTCAAGTGACTCTTGAGCCATTTGACAGGTGGGGCATGGATTTCATTGGGCCCATTGATCCACTATCAGGGCAGAAAAAGTTCATAATTGTGTGCACTGATTACTTGACAAAGTGGGTTGAAACCAAGGCCGTCAAGGTAGCAACAAAAGAGAAAGTGGCAAGTTCTTAAGGGAGATTGTGTTTTACAAGTTTGGGTACCCTAGAGAACTAGTCACTGATCAGGCCGCTCGATTCACCTCACACTTGATTGAGAACCTGTTGAGTCAGCAGACGATCAAGCACAGGGAGTCAACTTCTTACCATCCTCAGGCTAATGGACAAGTAGAGGTTACCAACAGATAATTGAAAGGCATTCTCACAAAGGTTGTGAGCAACAACAAAAAAGGTTGGGATGACAGACTAGTGGAGGCTAGTTGGGCCTATAATACAACCTGGAGACAACCATTGTCTTCACCCCTTATAATTTGGTCTATGGGAAGAAGGCTCTGCTCTCCATTGAGTTTGAGTACAACACTTTAAGAATGACAAAACAGTTGGATTTGGATATTACAAGGGCAAACCAAGAGAGGCTTCTCCAGCTCAATGGTTTAGATGAATTCAGGATGAAGGTCCTCCTACACACGGAAGTGATTCAAGTATAAAGAAAGGTTTGGCATGACAAAAAGTCAAAGACAAAGTTTTTCAACAAGGTGATTGAGCTATGCTATATGACTCCAGGTTCAAGAACTTCAAAGGCAAATTGATGACCAGGTGGCTGGGTCCATATCTGATAGAGAAGTGCCATGACAATGGGGCTGTGCAAGTAAGGACCATTGATGAAGAAGGTATTCCCTTGCTGGTCAATGGATACAGATTGAAAGCCTATAAAAGACCTCTGTTAAGGGAAGAGTTCATCAGTACCATCAATAAGGAAGTGAATGTGCTTGGAAGTGTCTCAGCTTCCATCTCACCAAATTCTTGAAGACTGTTTTATTTTTGAAAAAAATGAAAAAGAAAAAACAATAAGGGGCTTTAGGTGAAAACCTCTATGAGGCACTTGAGGGCAGCTTTTGGGTTGAAAACCTCTGAGGCAACCCAAGAGTGAAAAAAAAGGAAAAATAAAAAGATCCTTGAGTGAGAACCTCCCTTGAGGCATCTACTGCAGGCAAACATGTTGAAAACCTCCTTTGAGGCAACTTGTGAGTCTTTAAAAAAAAGGAGAAAAAGAGAAAACAAAATAACATGGTAGGGACCTCAAATGTGGCCACTAATAAAATTTTGTGATTTTTGTAGGTTTTCAAAGGAAACAGAGGACACAAAGTTCAGAGGATAGGAAGCAAAAGAACGCCCCATTCTTCCTTCATTCACTTCATATCTCCCATGCCTACCATGTCTCCATCATCCACCCTCGCTTCTAGGCATCAAAAACCAGTTTGTAGGCAATTTTCTGACTTCTACAGGATTTCTTGTATTTACCACAGGAGTTTCTTGTAGTACTACAGGATGTCCTGAAACTCTACATGAATGAAAATTTGGTTGGGAAATGATGATGCATGCATGTTCTGGGTTGAGAGAGAGGACCATACACCTCACCATCTCTCACCCAACACCAACTCATGACCATACCACCCTCTGTGTCCATCAAAAACCACTTAGAAAAATAAAAAAATATACAAAAAAAATAGAAAAAGTTCAAGGGCCATCCCATCATTGGCCTCACTCACCTACCACTCCATCCCCCCCATTGCCATCCTTTCCTCTCCTACATCACCACCCATTCCTCCTCCACGTGAAAAACAACAAAAAATGATGAAAAAGGCAGCTACAGGTTTCTTGTAGTAACTACAGGAAACCCTGTAGCAGGTTTTGCTCTCACAGCGACAACTCTCCATGCACTCTCCTTCAGTACCAAGGAAAGCAAAGAGCTCCAACACCCTTGCAAACACTATGACTCCCATCCAGAGCTCAGCAACAACAACAACAAGACCAAGCACTTGCGCACAACAACAATGAGGACAACTACATCAATAGGGAAGAAATACACAGAAAAAATGACCAAGGAAAAGCACTTACCTGAACAAAAAGAAGCACAACAGAGCCACCCTCCAGGATGCAACAACCAAGCAAAGGAAGGCACAAGTATGGCACCTCATTCGAGTTCTTCCCTAGGTACGATATAGTAAAAGTGTAGAAATATGAAAAAGTCGATTTTATAAGCTGGAGGTGGCCAGTGAACTTGGCCACCCTCAGCTTGAAAACAAAAAGTGAACTCCTAGTCAACCTGACAAGTGGAAACATCACATCAAAGAGAATGAGTTGAAAAGGTGGTTGAGTTAAGTTGTGTGAGAGTGAGTGGTGATTATGAGGAGAGACAACATGGTAGCTAATGGTGGGCCAACGGTCCTAAGAGGAAATCCCGTACACTGCCAGCCAATATAGCGCTCCAAGGAATCGACCGTAAAAAGAAAATATTCCGAACACTCATGCACCATTTGTTTATTTCGAGATCAGAGAATTTCGAGACCACCTTGGAGAGCCATCGAAGAGGCAAACCTGTTTAAGCCACCCTACACGAAACAACAACTACAGGAAACATAGGGAGCTAGAGGAAACAATGAAAATTCACATAGACCGCTAAAGGAGGTGCATAGGTTTAACTGCTCATAAATTCTCCTCATCCAAAGCATCACAATGAAAGGTAGGTGGCTCATATCTCCTATGCTTTGAATTGATAGGTAGGAATAGAAAAATTTGGGTTTTTAAGTGATTACAGTGGGCCTGGGAGTTTCAAAAGAATCGTGAACAGTTTGAAAGTTGTGTGGAGATAGGGAGAAACTGCAACCAACCACGACCCTCAGTCACCCTAAAAACTAAGGCTAAGCCTACTAGACTCCTTACAGTCAGCGAACTAGAAAAGGAACATGACAGGAAGGTTTAACAAAAGGGAACCCACAAAGACATCCAAGATACACCTCCATCCCCCTGTGGTAGAAATATTTAGAAGACATAACTGCTTGGGATTCTTTGCGTTGCTCAGAGGGTATGATGATGATGTATCTCAAGAGTTTGCCATGACAATTAACCCTTAGGCTAGGATCAGTGCTACCACGGTGATAAGAGGACTGTCAATTACAATTGCTATTGAAGTAATTAGCAGAATCACTACACTTCCTTAAGGGATGCCATGGAGAAAGGAGGATAAGGTTGCAAGCACTTTTGCAAAGAAAAACTTCTTCTTAAGGAATGGAGAGGCAATTGACGATAAAATGGGATAAGAAGAGAAAGCCTTCCCTACCCTTGAATGAGGTAAACTATCATATTCTCAAATCTATCTCTTGTGAAGGGAGGCTTAGTATAGTTTATGGCTATCAATTTAGGCTCCTCCATGAGTTGAGATTTGGAGAGGGGATACCTAATGACAGAAGACTCAGTATACCCTACTTCTTGCTGCAATCAATAACAGACATGAGCTTAAAAGTCCAAGAGGGAAAACATCAGCAATTGGCATACCATGGACTTATTAAGCTAATACTAGAGGATGCCCTGAGCCAGCTCAAAATCCCCATTCAATGGTCCACATTCAGAGACATGGACAGAGAGGTTGTGGTTGAAATACAAGCCCTTGAATATGATAGGGACAATACCTCTAGTGTCGAAGAGGAGACAAAAGAAGAACTTGAGGCAGAAGAAGAACCTGAAGAGGAAGAAGAAGAACTTGAAGAGGAAGGAGAAGAACTAGAGGAAGAAGAGGAGGCAAAAATAGAGAAAACATAAGAAGAAGAAGCAAAAGAAGAAGGAGAAGAGGAGAAAGGTGAAGAGAACAAACAAAAGGAAGAAGCAAGCCCTGAGGAATACACCAAGGAAAGGGAGGAATCTCCAAGGTTGTCTTCTGAACCAATTGAGAGGGAGGTAGCTGCTACTTTCACTACCTTAAGCACACCTATCAAATCAAAAGGGAAGAGATAGAGGCAGACTCCCCTCTATTTCAAAACAAGGAGGAGCACTAGGATCAAACAGGGGAAACCACAAACACCCACCAGGATTCCAATCATTATTGATGACTCACGAAAAGAGCAAGAAAAGCTAGTTTCCTCGGAAATAAAAGGTGAAGAGGGCACTTCAAAACAAACTTCCCCAAAGTCTCCCATCACCTATGTTAGGAGGCCTGTCACCAAGTCAGAATCAACAAAGCAAAACAAGGCACCTTTGACCCCATTTCAGAAAGGGAAAAGCCTTGTATAGGGAACTTTGACAGTGTTACAGGAAACTCTGTCAGCACTACAGGAAACAGAAAAAGCAACAGGAAGGACAACAAGGACAGAGGAAAGGCAAGGAAGCAGCAACAAGTGCAGGAGGAGGCCGATTCTCCAAAGACATCTAAGGGAGAATCCCAAGAGCTGCAGGAACCTAGCCCACAACCCAATTTGAGCCCTTATTACAGAGTCATTGAGGGAGACAGAGTAATACCACAAAAATTTGCCATCCCTCTCTTCTTTGAGCTTGAGAAAGAGAAAGGAAGGACACATCGTTGGATGCAAATTTCCAAATTAAAGAATGTAGAGGATGTGGGCCATATGGAAGAGAAGCTACTAGAGATAGGCAAAGAGTTGAGTAGGATAAGAGACAGGGAACGAATTATGAGATCTCAACTAGAGGCAAAAAACACATGGCTAAGGACGCAGTTATGGAAAAAGAGAGCCAATTGGCCACCATGGCAAGCCTCTCCATGGAGGCACTCCAGTGCAGGATGCCACCAAAGTCATATGCCTTGTACCTTAAAGATCAATGGTTGCAATTTCAGATAAAGACACTAGCACAACTGGCGACTATGCCTTTCCAAGACTATAGGCAGTTCATTGAGCTATGTGACAAAAGCACCGTAGAGGATAAGGCCAAGATATCTGAATTCTACTTGCACAACTTGGCCTTAACAGACTTAAATGTATGGGACTCCAATGCAAAGTTGGGGGACTTACAACTAATGGCCCTTGCATCATGGATGAGTCATGAAGAGGCTAGGGCTTGTTGATTTGGGGTAGCATTGGATGTGCTCTAGGCCTCAAATTTTGCAGGGAGGCTTGGGCACATGTATTCCAAAGAACTCAGAAAGCATTTTGGGAAATTCCACCCAAAAACAACTCTATTAAAATAATTAATATTTTTTAATGGGACCCTAAGTCTAAACTTAGGAAATTAAAATATTGATGGGTATTAATCTCATTGTGGGTGTAACTTCGAGAAGAAGATGAGGATAAAGCTAAAATGGTCGTAGCCATTGTTAAGCTTTTAATCTGGGCCATTGAATGTCAATGAGAAGATTATTTAAGAGAGCTTGAGGGTCATTTGGAAAATACACCAAGAGATCAAGAGATTGAATTTCTGAAGTGAGAAATTCTCAGGAGGAAATTCTGATTGAGAGGGGCAGTGAGTATTCAGAAGAAGGAAGTTTTCTTGGGCTATACAGTACGAGGTAGAGAGAGGGCACAACGACGTCCAGAGAGAGTGACGTCCAAAGAGAGTGAGACGTTGGCCCACGCAGAGCTGACGTAGTGGCAACGCAGGCCTTAGAGGGAAATCGAATTCCTGCGGAGGAAATAGAGTTTCAGTAGCCGGGAGTCGAGGTGTGAGAGTGGGAGGCAGAGATTCAGATTGTCCAGCTAGCAGAGGGTCCAGAGAAGGAGCAACGTGATACTCAACAGGGGTGACGTAGGAACTACGTAGGAGTTATGCAGGAACTGTGTAGAGGGTACACAGAGGCTCTAGTCCAGCGTGATCAGTCTCAGATTTTCCTAGTGACAGGGTGAGATCACTTCACCATTCATTTGTCTAGTTTCTCTCTGTAATGGATTGCTAGCTGAGCATCCAAGAATTGTACTCAGATTTTCTCCCGCATAATAATAAAACCCTCAGATCTGTTGCACCGATTTTCCCGCATTGGGTTTTTCTGGGGACATTTTGTTGCTTTGGGATAGCATCGGATGTGCTCTAGCCACAAAAATTGGTGGAGAGACTAAGGCACATGAGATCTCCAATACCTAGAAAGGGTTTGGGCAGATTCTAAACAGTTTGGGAGATATTAAAATAATTAATATTTTAATGGAGTCCCTAAGTCTAAACTTAGGGAAAATAAAATATTAATGTGAATTAATATAAAACTGTGTTAGAATGGTCCAAAAGTCATGGATCAAGCCAGATCTAATCTTAGTCGTTGATTAGGGACTTAATCTCAACCATTGATTTGTCAACGAGAAAAATCTAAGAGGAGGCTTGAGGGTCACTTGGAGAACACCAAGAGATCAAGATTTTGACTTTCTGGGGCTAGGTTTGTTGAGAAAGTTGAGAGAGTGATCAGAGTTGCATCTGAGGGGTAGTGAATACAGAAGCAGAGAGGCAGAGATAGCACTGGGAGGATCAACGCAGTAGCTGGAGAGAGGGACACATAAGCAGCCAAGGGTTCACGTAGAGCCAGCCAGGGCTCACGCAGAGGCAGCCAGGAGCTGCGCAGTGCCTTAGAGGGCCAGCGTGGGTGACACAAAGGGCCAGAGGGTTGATGTAGTGCCTCTAGAGGCTGACGCAGGCAAAGCCAGAGTGACTTTGGCCTAACGCTGGGCCAGAGAGAGGCTGATGCAATCCCTAGAGGCTGACGCAGGGGTTTCGTGGGGTTGATTGGAGCTGTGAAACTGTCGGAGTGTTTATCCGGGGTTTCAGCCAGAATTTCTGCTTCTGAGTAGAGGTGCTACTACCGAGATTTTTCTCTGTTGGGTGAGCCAGATTTGGCACCCAGATTGTATTCTAAAACTACTTAATAAATCAAACCCTCAGATAGCTGCACCGGTTTTCCTTCATTGGGTTTTTCCGGGGACATTAGTCGAAAAACAACGGTTTCACTTGTGTGCTTGTTTCTATTTCCTTTAATTGATGATCTGTAATATGTTGAGCATGTATTTGTATTTATTTCTAGTATTTACATCATAAATAACTTGTTAATTAACAGAAAAAGTAGGTAGGAATAAATTAGTAAAGTACATGAAGGGTTTCTAATGGGTTAGACTTAGAAATTCCAACATGGTATTAGAGCGTGGTTGCAGATCACAGGAGAATTGAGGACATCAATCGAGTAGAGCAGCAACAACAGAAAACAATTGTTTTGAGTGACAAAAGCTGTTCCTAGCAGAGTAGCAGCAAGGAAGGGGTGATGCAGTGTCTGTGTCATCAAGATTGAGCCAAGAAGAGGCAGTGCAGAGGCTAAGGGAGGTAAAGACAGGCTCACGAAGAGCAGAGGCCAGGAGGCCTGACGTAGTTGTCTGAGGAAGTTGATTTGTCGATTCCGGGATCGTGCAGAGCCTAAGAGCTCAAACCTTTAGGTTGTTGGGGTTTAGGAGGCTGTGGGTAAGTTGCAGAGTGGAGTTGGTGGGGTACTGTAGTCAGAACAATACTTAATAGGGAAAGTCCAAGGTAGAGGGAGTTGTTGCCGAGACGAATTTCTAGCCAAGGAATCCGGATCAGTGTTGTTGTTGCACAGACGATCAGAGACGGGCAACTTGACGTTGGTAGAAGGATTCCTAGGTGGGAAATCGAGACTTAGAGGGAGTCCAGAAGAGAACTTCCAGACGGGAAGTAGAGAGACTCAGCAGGAGGCGAACCGAGAACTTCCAGATGGGAAGTGGAGAGACTCAATAGGAGTTGAACCAAGAACTTCCAGACGGAAGTAGAGAGACTCAGCAGGAGTCAAACCGAGAACTTCCAGACGGGAAGTGGAGAGTCTTAACAGGAGTTGAACCGAGAACTTCTAGGCTGGAAGTAGAGGGACTCAGCAAGAGTCGAACAGAGAACTTCCAGACGGGAAGTAGACTCAGCAGGGATCGAACAGAGAACTTCCAGGCGCGAAGTAGAGAGACTCGGAGGAGTTAACAAGAAGAGAAGAGAGATGGCCATGAATGGGCTGAGGGATCAGGACAGGTTGGATGAGGCTTCAAACTTTGTCATCTGGAAGGCTAGGATCCTTTTTGTTCTGTGTGCCATGAGTGCACACACACTACTTGAGCGGAAATGGGGAGAGATCGAGCTGTAGTCAGACGGACTATAGGCGATGAGGGGCAGGATTCTCAAGGTACCTAGCCTCTTGGATTAGACCTTGCTACGAGAGCCCTGAATAGGAGTAGTAGGACTGGCAGATGTCGGTAGAGACGGATGCGGATGGAGCGACAGAGGGAGCTACAGTGCAAGATTCCCAAGACAATGCGAGGCTAGCATGTTGCAACATTGCGAGAGGGACAGGAGTGTTGCACCAGTGCAGGATGGCACAGAGAGGTGTGCAACGGTGCAAAATGCATGGAGTTGTTGCAGCAGCGCAGAGGTTAGAGAGGGAGCACTTGTCAGTGACAAAGGGAGCTTTAGTATCAGGGGTGTTTCTAGCCTGACAGAGATGTCAGAGTTGGGAGATCAGTTACTTACTTCTCAGTAACTGAGTTGCAGTGCAACAGTTAGGAGTGGTAGTGCTATAGGCAGCACAACGCAACATGATTGGATGGGTTGCAGTGCAGATGCAACACGATGCAACATGATGAGAGGGGTTGCAGTGCAAATGCAGCAGTGGCAGTGGCAGGGCCATTGGCAGCAACACAGATGTAGAGGGAGTTGCAATACGGATGCAACAGTGGCAGTGGCAGGGCCATGGGTAGCAGTATAGGATCCAACAGTGCAGATGATGGGCAACAGGCCTAGCATCAACACAGGGACCGATGTCGGAGGATCAGGGTGATACTTAGTGAGGAGTATTACTGGAGCATAGTCCTCGCTAAGAGGGGGTGTTGAGTTGGGAGAGCATCGGATGTGCTTTAGCCATAAAAATTGGCGGAGGCACTAAGGCACATGAGATCTCCAATACCCAGAAAGGGTTTGTGTAGATTCTAAATAGTTTGGGAGATATTAAAATAATTAATATTTTTGATGGAGTCCCTAAGTCTAAACTTAGGGAAAATAAAATATTAATGTGAATTAATATAAAACTGTGTTAGAATGGTCCAAAAGTTATGGATCAAGCTAGGTCTAATCTTAGCCGTTGATTAGGGACTTAATCTCGGCCGTTGATTTGTCAACGAAAAAAGTATAAGAGGAGGCTTGAGGGTCACTTGGAGAACACACCAAGAGACCAAGATTTCGACTTTCTAGGGCCGGGTTTGCTGAGAAAGTTGAGAGAGTGATTAGAGTTGCAACTGAGGGGCAATGAATACAGAAGTAGAGAGGTAGAGATAGCATTGGGAGGATCAGCGCAGTAGCCAGAGAGAGGGATACAGAAGCAGCCAAGGGTTCACGCACAGGCAGCGAGGATCTGCGCAGTGCCTCATAGGACCAGCATTGGTGACGCAGAGGGCAGAAGGGCTGACGCAGTGCCTCCAAAGGCTGATGTAGGCCAAGCCAGAGTGACGTTGGGCTAACGCTGGGCCAGAGAGAGGCTGACGCAGTCCCTAGAGGTTTACACTGGGGTTTTGTGGGGCAGATTGGAGCTGTGAAGCTGCTGGAGTGTTTATCCGGGGTTTCAGTCGAAATACCTGCTTCCGAGTAGAGAGGTGCTACTATCGAGTTTTTTTTTTTTTTTTTTTTTTTTATTTATATTTATATTTTATTTTATTTTATTTTATTTCTGTTCGGTGAGCCGGATTTGGCACCCAGATTGTAGTCTGAAACTGCTTAATAAATCAAACCCTCATATAGTTGCACTGGGTTTTCCTGCATTGGGTTTTTTCGGGGACATTAGTCCAAAAACAACGGTGTCACTTGTGTGCTTGTTTCTATTTCCTTCAGTTGATGATCTGTAATATGTTGAGCATGTACTTGTATTTATTTCTAGTATTTACATGGTAAATAACTTGTTAATTAACAGAACAAGTAGGTAGGAATAAATCAATAAAGTACATGAAGGGTTTCTAACGAGTTAGACTTAGAAATTCCAACACATTTGTTCAAAAATAACAGTGTCTATTGTGTTGTATTTTCTTTCTTGCTCAGTCTCTTGTTTCTACATATAAATTAATTAACTGAAGGTTGTAGTGTATGTATTACGATATTTGCCATAGGAAACTACAAGTAATTTGTTTAAAGGAATTTAACGAATAGGAGTACTATCATCAATTGCTGCAGTAGGAATTCCGGTTTAAGAAATTTTCACAGGGCTAAGGAGGTGAAGAGGGTGTTGGAAAGAGAAGAAAAAGAGCCTCTTTATATCAGAGCAGAACATATCAATTCTATGGCTATCATTAGCACCCACAACATCATCGCCAATGATCCCCAGCTTGCACCTAGATACCTAGCTACACAAGAGCAAGCAATGACACATTTTGAGGACACATTGAGATTGCCCAGGGGATGAAAGCCAACAAGCATGCCAAAGGAGATGGGGCACCCTACCATACAACCTAAGAATCATGGAGTATCATTCCCTTGAAAGAATGAGAGATGCAGTAGAAAGTACCCCACTGTATAAGAAGGCACTGCAGAGACTCAATCAATTGGATTGGTTTGAAACTCAATCCACCCTTGCTATTGGGTATGCTAGAAGGCAGAAAGGAGGAAGATGAAAGAAAGCAGTGGGAGGAAATAGAGAAGGATGCATGATTTTATCCATAAGAGGAAACTTTATCAACAAAGGCTTGGGATGTCAGAGAGGCCACAAGAGCTATGAAAGACATGGACATAGACTAAGTTGCTCAGAGGATGAGCAACACTTTCAGTAGGGGGGTGATGATGAGGCTCATCAATAGGGAAATTATATGGGCCTTAATGCCACTCTCCAGCTTATTAAAATAAACTTTTCTCCCATTTCTTTACATATTTTATTATTTTTTGCTTAGTGAGAAGGGTAAAGGTGAAATGTTATGTGATGTGGCCTAATGTGCATTAATTGTAGGATTTGGAGCAATTTTTGGCTAATTTATGTGCAGGAACTTGAAGTAGACAAGCAAGAGGGATTTTAGGAGATTGGGTCTCCCTCCTTAACCCCTGAATCACTCGAAGATTCCTCCACCAATCTCATTAGCTCGAAGTTACAAACAACCAAGCCCACTGAGTTCATTGGCAGCCAAGTGAGTGATGGTTGAAGACAAGTTAATCTCGAGTTTGGGAGCCAAGGCTCCCTAATTTTAAGGACGCTGTTGGTAGCTTTAGTTGTATAAATAAGATTCGACTTTTTATTGTAGCCAAGAGGCAATTTCGAGCTTAAGATATTGTGACTGTTATTCTCATGTTATTTTTTTGACATTTTGGTGATAATATGAAAAGGTTTTCTTTGATCCAGCACTGAGTTGACTCAGAGGGTTGAAGCTCTTGGGTTAGGGCCCAACCCTAGCAGCAGAGGTTCCTCTTCTTTTTGTACATGTATCCTTAGATTAGAATCATAGATTAGCTGCTGAAATTATTTCTGTTTTATTTAATTTGCAAGTCTTTGAATGATTGGTTAGTTTTGCTTCCATTAGTTGGAGAAGTAGATCAATGCTACATTAGGGAAAGAAAAGACTTCAAAAAAGCTTGTGACAATGGCCTCATACTCATCTCCCTCATGGGATCATGGTTTGAAGACCCTACTCTCACAACCCAAAAACAAAGTTATCTTTTGGTTTTTGCATAGCTTTAGGGCTTCTTGTTGAGTAGGTCATTGTTCATGTTTTCTTAGAAGCACTTGCAATTGTGATTTTGGTTTCTTAAGTTTGCTATACATTAGAAAGCATTCCATTCCATAGAGTTGATCCACTAGCCATCAGTAAATCAGTTTCCTAAATTCAACTCATCTTTTCCACATTTACATAAATTTGTGCATAAATGAAGAAATGAATAGGTCTTGTTGCAAGAGTTGCTAATCTGCAGGGGGAAATCGTTCCACGAGCCTCATCTAAGTCTTCTCCACCTCTCACCAAACCCTACCAACCATCAATTCGGATTTCTGTTTTGCAGCCCGCAGTGGACAACCACCTTGAGAAAATCAAACCATCCTAAAGAGTTGGGCTGATCCTTAGGTAGTGTGCACCTTCCCCATACTTTATTCCACCATCATCCACCTTCTTAGCACTTCCTTTCACCTTCCCTACCTTCCTACAACTTTCAGCTAACTTTCTTGTAGTAAACCAAGACATCCCGTAGTAACTACAGGAAATCTTGTAGCAACTACAAGAAACCCTATAACAACCTGTTTTAGATTGTTTTGGGTAGAAATAATGCCCAGAGCCTAGGGTAGGCCTTCAACTTGACCTCCATACCCCTTAATGTCATTTTGATTAGTTTTCTCATACCCTTGTCCCCTGCAAAAGATCGACTTGATTAGTTTAACAATTACATTTCTAAATTGAAAACCAAAAGACTATTTTCTACAATATTTAACTAGTGCATGCATATATCAGTCTTAACAATATTAGGATCATTTCCATGCCTACTTAGTCCAGATAACTAGATGATAGAATGCAAGGTTAAATTAGGTCTCTTTTACAAGTAATGTGTGTTAATTCCTAGATAATTGATTTCATGTCATTTTCATAAGCACTTTCTATTCGACACTTTCATTTCCTTAACATAGGCAAGCTTTTACTTCTTGCATCAAAGATAGCTTTCCATTCACTGGAAGTAGTCAACCTCCTTCTAGTCAATAGAAGGTTGGTTTGAAAAACCCTAGTTGTCTATCACCCCAGTTGAGAAGTGACAAGAGTAGATTGTTGCATTTGCTGTGCATATAACACTGTCACCTCCAAGTTTGTCTGAACCCCGAGTTGATAAAGTAAAGTTGGTCGCCTTAAGAGTTGCAACATCCTTGCTGCAATGCTGGGGCTGATCAACTACTGAAGGAAGAGTTCTGACTGAGTTTTCCCCTTATAGGGGTTTTGCCTTGACTATGCGCCTACATCTTGTGTCTTTTGTTCTTGTGATCTTCATACACACATAATTTGGTAATTGCTTGATGAAACATAATCTAAGAAAGAAGTAAAAGAAGCCAACATAATTCACAAGCACTTATCAAGAAGAGGAATCAAAACCCTAATTCCTACAAGTATTGATTTCTCAACATGGTATCAGAACTAAGGTCAAAGAAGGTTGGAGATCACTTTGTTGGCTTGGAAGGAAAGGTTACTACCTATATGACAAGTTACTTGAAGATAGGATTCAATATCATAAGAATTGTAGGAAGCTAGATTGGAAGGATAATCCTACAACTTATGTAAGAAGGTCAAAAGCGAACGGTTCTTGGTTGCACTTACAGGTACTCTTGATGATGACAATGCATGGATCATCGATAGTGGAGCATCAAGACATATGACAGGAGAAAGTGAGAAACTTCATACTCTATCAAAGGAACAATCATCTCATGCAGTGGAGCTAGGAGACAACAACAATTATGAAGTCAAGGGCCTTGGATCTACATCATTGAAGTTGGAAAAGGGAGCAAAGCTACACCTCAACAATATACTCTATGTTCCAGGTTTGTAGAAGAATTTAATTTCAATTTCTTGTTTAGAAGATAAAGGAGATAGGGTTGCCTTTGTAGATGGTAAAGTTTTGGTATGGGGAAAGGATTCAAGCACTGAAAAGGCGAAGGTTATTGGAGTTCATGAAGGAACACTATTTAAAGTTATAACACCATCTCTTCAAGCCCTAGTTCACATGGAAATCAATTCCATTGAACTATTGCATATAAGTTATGGGTATATACATTACAAGATCATTTCCTCTCTCGATCAAATGGTAAATGGCATCCCTAACATCAAGGAAGATCGTGAAGGAGTATGTAAGGGATGTGCTTTGGGAAAGAATACAAGGAAGCCTTTCACAAGCAGTGATACAAGGTCTAAGGAAATATTAGACCACATTCATTCCGATGTGTGTGGGTCTATATCTAAGAAGTCTCTTGGAGGCCATCTTTATCATGTGACCTGTTACTCCTGCCGCCTACACCTACCTACAAGTCAGTGGGAAAAAGCCTTCAACCCCACAAGGTGTGGTTGGTGGTAGGGAACTAAGAGAAGGGGCTGTCACACTAAATCCCTTCTCTCTCCTTTTAAGCTATCTCCTAGGTTAGCTATGGGGGGTGGTCCCTAAATGGAAAACTAAGATAAAGAAATGTGAGGTTCTAGTAGAGGTGTCAAAGTGAAAGTGGATTACGTTTAAGAATTATGAGCAAAATATGATATGAGCAATAAAAATTAGTAATATAATAAAACCATAAAACCAATGCCTTAAGATAAATCGCTCAATAGAAATGAAATATACATTTGCTCGAAAACAAAAGTAGAATGCTTCCAATAATGAAAGCAAAGCAATCCTAAAATGGAAACAAAGAGGTTAGCATGATAATTGATACAAGATATAAAATGCTTTCAAAATATAATCAAAGCATATAGAGATGTCTTGCAAAAGAAAAAGCAATTAGTGTTCTACTTGCAAAAAAAAATTGAAACAATGTTTGCCTATTGAGAAATCTAGGGCATTCAAAGTTAACAATTTCTCTGCTTGATAATTGCTTGTGATATACTTTTACTTCTTAGCTTATGATATTTTCTTTTTAGCTTATTAATGTGTTCTCTTCATAAAGATAATTACCAATATGCACAATAAAGACAAGTAACACAGTATATAGGCTTCTCAGCTAGGGCCAAAACCTCTAACCTCTTGAGAGAAAACCCTATCAAAAGTTTTCTTCTAGATCTTCAATTGATAAATACCAAGACCATGACATAGACCATTGACTCTATTATCCTCTCAAGAACCTTGTCACTAACCTTGATGCTCTTGCCTCTTCCTTTCCTTGCCTTTCTTCTTGATCTTGAACTGCTTACCGTGGCTTCTACTAGAGAAACTCGATCTCTATCCTTCTTACTTCTCCTCCACGTCTTCCTTTATCCTTTATACTTGCTTTCTTGTTATGTCATCATACCATCATCCATTGAATTCCATGAGTTGGAATTCCTGATGAAACATTTGCTTCCTTTCTAGACTAGTGAATCCTTTGACAAGGATTCCATCAGAGAAACTTGAGGATCTTTGATATCCTCACTTGGCAGATGTTTTCTTTATTGACTATGATGATCCCAGTCGATGATGACCTCTGCTTCTTTCTATAAGTATCAATGAGGTTTCCTAAGAGTTTCTTAAAACAATTTATTCCAGACATACTTTCTGTTTTCATGTCATGAGCTCTTTCTGCTGATGCTTCTATCACGATGTTATTTTCTAATCTGATGCATTCTATCTTATTTAAACTGCATCCTATCTATAGCTTACAAGTGAAGGTACCTTCTAGTGAAGAAGATCATCTCAGTCATAGCAGAGATATTTTACTTCTTCATTCTTAAGTTTCTTTGACTCAGGCTCTTTCACTTTTTCAGTAATGTGGGCTTCTTCCCTTTTCCTCTTGTCCTTACTATGGTTAGGACAATCTCTTTTATGGTGCCCAAGTTCTTGACATCCATAACATCTTACTTTATCCATGTTCATTCTTTTCTTTTGATGACCAAACTTCCAAATTTTCCTTTTCTTCTTGTCATAGCAGCATATGCTTGATTTTGCTCATTTGGTCCAACATCAATCTTTGCCTTCAATCTAGTTTCTTCGATCTTACAAAGTGACCATAGATCTTGAAATGAAGTAGTTTCTTTCTTCCGATATAAACTTGAAGTGAAGTTACTCGATTCTTTTGGTAGTGTATTTAGTGTGGTCATTTCTCTATCAGACGTAACTTCTCCTAGTTCTTGCAGTTGATCTTGAATTTATGATATCCTCATGAAGTATGAGGTTATTCCATCTTCCTTGGGTATCTTTAGTTTGTAGAGTTCTTGCCTTAATGAGATTACTTTTCCTACAGTACTTACGGAAAACAACTCTACCAACTTCAGAAGGACGCAGGCTCAACACAATGGGATGTGAAGGAAAGAGGGAGCCATGCAGCTATAAATAACAAGTAGTTGATATTCTTATGAAGACAAGCTATAAGGCTTGTGGTGTTGACTTCCCAATTTGAAAGGATGTTTGGAATCTCATCTAGTTTCGAGAGAGAGTAAAGGAGTCTCCTTGGATAGGAGCAAGGATCTATTCTCTAATAAAAGCAGAGAATAGGGATATCCGCTCTAGTTGAGAGGGAGTGATGTTGGACATCACATGTAAGGATCTATTCTCTAATAAAAGCAGATAATAGGGATATCTTCTTTGGTTGAGAGGAAGTGATGTTGGACATCACATGTACATTCTTGTTTCAAATAGGTTTCGGATCCATCGCATTCAAGAATGCTTTGTGATTGACGTTTTGAACCCCCAACTGTGGTTCATCTTCAAGATAGAAGAAAATATGCAGAACTGATCAAACCCAAGGTTGAAATAAATAGGCAATGATAGGTAAGAAACAAGGCGACAATAAAATCCTAAAGGGAACACACCTTAGTCCTACCTGGTTAGATACCCTGGTCAGGTATCTAATCTATAGCACTACGTGTGCTGTGTCTCTTCATAGATCATATCATTTTGAGATCTTCCGTGTACCTATGTATATATGTAATTATGAATACCTCCCTAGTTAAGAGGGAGTGATGAATAATGTAACTTGTGTCGGTCTTCATAATTGATTTGAGTCATGATGTAATATATTTGTCAAAAGAAAGAATAATAAATTTTATTATGAAAGAAAAAATATTTATTAGCATGAGTTTCATGCTTTATTATTTTATTTCTAGTTCAAAGCCTCGATTGTAGGATTCTAGTGTTTTTTTGTTTGAAGTCCTGGTCATTGCATCATGTACTAGATCCTTCTTGGGCTTTGTATATCAAGATTTTTATTTTATTTTAATATAAACTGAGTCAATTAGGTCTCCACCAAGTTGGCCTCAAAGGGAGCTAGAAATCACTATATATAGGCAACAACTCGACCTCATTTAGAGCATAAGACAAGTAAGTGAATCTGCAGTCGTTGGAGAAGAAAAGGAAGAGCGAAATAGCTAAGGAGAAGGAGAAAACCTTAGCAAAGAAGAAGGAGACTTTTGTCAAGCAAGAAGATGCATTTCTCTCTTTTCTACCACGTGCGAGTTTTTGAGTTGCTACAGGAAGGCCGAAATTTCAGATTTGTAGTAGGGCCAAAATTCTGGACGCTGGAGGGCTGTAGCTTGGTTGAAGTTGTTTGACTAGAAGAGACTACTGAAGTTTGGTTAATCACTTTGGAAGGCTGACTTGGTGGAGTGAGGGAAGTCTTTTGGTCTGGTCTGAGGTCTTGGATTGTCTCAATTTGATTTGAATCTACTAGTGGAAGAGTTTGACTAGGGTTTCCCCTTCATAGGGGTTTTAGCCCTCACTGAGTGCCTATATTTGGTGTCATTGATCTTCATGTTTTGATTTGATGGTTGCTTGATGAGAAGAAGATAAAATAAGAACATAAAGAAAGTTAATAAGAATACAAGAATATCACAAGTAATTGTCAACATAAGAAAATCATTTTACTTTTCTGATTTTCTAACAAGGCGCAAGTAAGCAGCACCAGTAACAATGGGAGAGACCTAAATGAATTGTGGCATAGGTGAATGGGTCATCTACACTATGGAGCACCTAGGATGCTCAAGGAGACAGTGACGGGTGTTCTAGAATTAGGTACGAAACATGAAGATGTGTCCAGGGGGTGCGTACTTGGGAAATATGCTAAGGCAATGTTCCCAAGAACTGACAATAGATCAGATGGGGTGTTGTAGCTTGTACATTCAGACATTTGTAGCCCAATGTCCACCAAATCTCTTAAAGGGTATGAGTACTTTGTTACCTTCATAGCTGACTACTCTAGGAAAACCTGGATCTACTTTTTGAAGACCAAGTATGAGGCCTTTAGTTGATTCCACGAGTTCAAGACTCTAGTGGAAAACTTGACAGGGAAAAAGATCAAGGTATTTCACACGGATATTGGAGGAGAGTACATAGACAATGACTTCACTAATTACTATGTGAAGGAGGGCATCAGGAGACAGTGAACAACTCCATACAATCCGCAATGAAATGGAGTAGCGGAGTGGAAAAACATGAGTATCATTTGGGCGACAAAGACCATGCTATATGATCAGGACTTACCCAAGTTTCTATGGGTAGAGGCGTGTAGCACAAGGGTGTACATACATAACAATGTTCCTCATAGTGCGGTGGGGAAGATAACACCAACGGAGGTTTTCTTAGGCAAGAAACCAAAGGTTACTCACTTCAGAATCTTCGGTAGTATAGCATATTGCCATGTACCAGATGAGAAATGCACTAAACTAGATCAAATTACATAGGAGTACTTTGTTGGGTATAGTGAAACCTGAAAGGCATACAGGATCTACATTCCTAGTAGTAGGAGGATTATCATGAGATGGGATGCAAAGTTCATGGAGGAGAAGGCCTTCAGGATATCTTGCGAGATGCCGACAGATGATCATAGTGAGCCAGTAAAAGCTCCATTAGTCTAGCAGCAGGGATAGCCGTAGGGTAGTCTCATGGTTTGAGTACAATGGCCAGTACGATCACTAGCTTTGGTGCAAAGGATCTAGTGAGTTTGCAGCAGTCGAAGCAGTAGAGCTAGGATGAGGAGTTGGTCGAGCCACTCACCACTATTGATCGAACCAACAAAGAAGTTCGTCAGATGCTAAAGGATGTGTAGGAGTTTATGGGGGCCCTTAGGACGAGCAAGAGGGAGCGCAGATAGCCAAACAGGTACCAAGCATTAATGGCACAAGTGGTTGAACCTTCTAGCTATCAGGAGGTTGCACAACATAAGGTGTGGCAGGATGCCATGGTGGTGGAGTATAGCTCCATCACGACAAACGATGTATGGGAGGTAGTGCCTAGGCCTTTGGATAGGTTAGTTGTAGGCTCCAGGTGGATCTATAAGATCAAAAACGTTGCAGATGACAGCATGGAGAAGTACAAGGCTAGGTTCTTGGCCAAGGGGTATGCGCAAAATGAAGGTATATACTATGAGGAGGCCTTCACCCAGATGGCCAAATATATTTCCATCTAGTCAGTGATATATCTAGCAGCACAGATGGGATGGTAGATTCACCAGATGGACATCGTGATAACATTCTTGAATAGGGTGATAGAGTAGGAGGTATATATAAAACAACCATAGGGCTTCGAGACACATGAGATGGGCACACACATGTGCGTTGAAAATACTAAGAGGGTGGGTGAATCAGTATCTCTTAGCAATTAGCACTTTTTAATCCTTATTAGAGAGTTCGTTAATATTTATTTATTATTATTGTTCTTCTTTAGATAATCATAAACAATAATGAATAGTAGACAACACCATACAACAATGTAGAAAGATAAAACAGTGGACACAAAGATTTTTAGGTGGAAAGCCCCCTCTGGGTCAAAAACCACCAAATTCTTCTTAGTAATTGTCTTCTTCTCTCTTTCAAAATAAAATAATTATATCAAGATTTCAGCTACAACTGAGGGAGGAGTCAACCCCCTAATTCATAGGCTACAACCTATATGACACCCATACACCCAATAAACTTGCTGGAACCAGAGGGATGCCACAATGCCCTGTAAGTCAGGCCACGACCTGACGATTGCCCCAACACTCTGTTTACCCACTGTTGTTGGAAGGATGCTTCGTCGTCCTGTAATTTATCAACCACAAGTGAAAGGACGCCACAATGCCTTGTGTAGGCCACGAACTGCCCTAGCACCACCCTGCCACCTTAAAGAGTTCTTAGGCCACAACTCGAAGGTGTCTTCAATCACCCTAAAGAGTTGACAGACCACATTTCACAATTTTAAGACTGGATCCCCTTGTGCTCTGAATCAATATAAGAATGTTGTAAGATGTTGTTTACCTGTCAAGTCCTGGTAGCCATTGGCCACTGTACTATGCTGCTTAAGCTGATCATTGCACAATATTGCCCAAAGTGATCACTACACAATAGTACACATCAAACCTTGACTGTCAACGCCACCAAACCAATTGACAATTGCACAATCTAATCACTACTCATCACTGTACAACCTGCGACCAATGACCACTGCACATCACTGCATGTCACTGCTCACATAGGCTACCGCACATCACAACTGAACCACTGCATTGCACATGAATAGATGCGCGTTCATGAACTCACAACACTGCCTACCATCATTGTGCCAAATTGCGTGTATTGCTATAAATTCTGAACCCAAATGTCTGATAATGACATACACCAAGATGCCTCAGGTCATCCCTGTGACTTGCTTCCAATGCTCTCAAACACTGCCCACAGAGAGTTACCGACATATGTCTTATTGTTGATCACCAGTCGTACACTGCTAGCAATCTTTCTCGTCAATAAGCTGAACGACAAGGAGAGTGGGAACAAGAGAATTGGATTTCTCTTGGAATTTGAGTATAATGATCCTAATGAAGCCATTGACCAAAAGTCTTCAAGCTAGGGCTTGAAATATCTTGAGATTCCATCGTGGGATCAACTTCAAATTTGGAGGACCTCTCAAGAGACCCTAACACATTAGTTGACCAATTTTCAAGGATTTTCAATGGCTACAAATGATTTTAGATGATGCCCTAGGAGGCCTACTAGGTTAGGGCTTAGAAAGAAGGAAGGAGGGTGAGAAGAATATTCTTTTGTGATCACCTTAGGGCTGGACCAGTGCCTAGCCAATTGGGAGAATGGAGTCCAATGAGATGAATGCTTAGATAGGCTTAATTCCAACCAAGGAGTTCCCCAACAACTTTGTATGGCCTTATTAGTAACTAGGTTAGAAAGGGAACTTTATACTTCCTTTATGTTGCAAATGATGACTTATCAAGGTAAATCATGAGCAGTCCTATGCCCTTAGGCCAATAATTCACTATACTTCACAACGATCATATGAAAAAAATCCCTCACAAAGACAAGACCAACAACAAGGGCAGCTACACCAACTTCATGAATGAAAATATTTCATAGACCATTACATGAGACAAAACAGAAGATAGAACATGAAAAAGAGTACTCACAAGTATAATGAAATTATTCCAATCATCAAGTGCAAGAAAATCGAAGCTCCAAGACAAAATTAAGCTCTTCCAAACACCGAAATTCTTTAAATCTCCAATTCGTCCATCAAAAGGCTATAGTGAAATTCCCAAAAGAAATAATGATCCAAATCCAAGTGATGATCAAATGAAATGATCATCACATCAATATATATCCTTCGGCTTCCTAAGGGGTTTGATTTGCCTAATTAGGCCAACCAATAAAATAATGTGCAAAAATGACATAACCTGGTGACAAACCCACTAAGATAGCTTCGTAATACAAAAATAAGCCTCTAAAGAAGGCAAAATGATATACAAAATACGTCGAAGGGCTAATGAAGAGGCCTAGTGGAGTCCAATGTGTGCCAAGATGAATGAATGAATTATGAGCTCTAAACATATTGATAAAGGGGGTGGGCCCTTGATATCAAAGCAAATGACCTTTGGTGCCCCAAGTGGTGGTGGGGGCACAATAATATCCCTCATGGGTCTCCAAATGTATCAAATGGGCCTGTATCCCATCTGTAACAGTTGGTGAAATGATGCAAGCCCTCCCATTGTCTCTCATGGCGAGATACATCCTCATTTGTGCCCTGGATCAGCTGCCAAGAGTGTGGTACAAGAGTGTAGCTGGTTGGGAAAGGTGGTCTAGGTGCATCATCATCGTCAAATAAATGGGACACGAGGGTGCAATGGAAGATGCTGAAGGCTCCCGTGAAGTGGCAATCTTCTCTCTGCTATGGTGGAGGCCTATGCTTCTCAATGCTCACCTTACAAGTGCCAATATGACCCTTTAGAGGGCTTGGACCCGTATAGAGAGACCAAACCTCAGATGAAGACCCACCTACAATCTTGTATAAGATCCAATGCGTCTCCTCACCTTCCAATACAACCAATCATTAGTGCAATAAAGAGCTTACAAATTATGGAACCAAGTGGACACTTAATGGTGGCATGCCCTTCAATAATGGGCTTCAGAACATACATGTATCTCCAAGTTCAAGAAGAAGGTTAACCAAGGACCCTATTAGGTGGTTTGAGCCTCTAAGGGGGTGACATGTCCATGGTACATCCATCAAATGGTAGGTGGTATGTGGAATGGAGTCGGTCATCAGGGGAAAGCTCAAAGCCACATGCCACAATACAAGGGTAACTAAGATAAGGGAAGCCCGCACTTGGGTATATGAGTGTAGGAGGGAGCAATCGTGGTACATGAGTTACCTCAACCATTGGTTTTCCACTCTTTTTCATATCCCTTTTTCCTCTTTTAGATTCTTCTTTCGTAACTACTTAGGGCTCTAGGGGATGAAAGCATGATATATAGGATATAGAAGTGAATACCCCCTTAAGGTGGAGCAGTTCATTGCGCCCAAGGGGTTGGACAATCATGGGTTCGTAAATGATGTGAGGGGTCCTAGGAACTAGGGTGATGGCTATGATGAGAGGGGTAGAGCTCATGTTTGGCTTTTGCCCACGTGCTAATTCTTTATGTCCCGACCATCTCTTTCATTTTATGGTACATTTCCTATTGAGAGTGTCCAAATTATGCTTTTTCTTTTCTTTTAACTGCATCAACCTCTGGGGCATTGTTCTAGGCCCGACCCAAAGTGCAGACAAGGGGAAGGAAAGGCTAACTCCTTCTGGGCCCAATGGACAAATGTGAACCCGAATGGGAATTAAGGTGAATGGGGTTATAATGAGCAGAGGGGAGTGATGTATATGGTGGCGGGAAGTGGGACCACACAACCAAAATCAAAGTTTCCCATGTAGTGCCACCCCTAAAGCTAGTAGCCAATAAAGGAGATCCCACGAGATTAGAATGTAAGGTTAACCATCAAATTGGACAAAGGAGACAAGTTCTAACCAAGCCCACTCTTTCTGTCGAATCTCCCACTAATCCATGCCCAAAAGTGCCCATGATAAATAAACAAATATACCCAACTACACAATGAAAAGCCATACCTTTGGGGTTGGAAGGCCCACCTTCAAACATACGATCATGACAGATGGGTGAGGGAGCATATTGCTAGCTTAGGTAGCGGAGATAATGGCACATCGAGATATCTGGTGGCTGCATGGGGTTGTTGGTTGTCGATTGAGGACCATCTAGGAGAAAACATTTCTCTTATGGATACCACCCATGGGTAGTGGGTAATAGTGCCACGTACCACTAGAATTGTCTTGACGAGGAGAATCAATGGCAAGGATCGACATGACAAATTCCATGGTTTTCTACTTCAAAAACCCTCAACAAGTGTGGGGTGTGTCATTAGTTCAGGAAGCCAAACCCTAGGACCTAGGTTTTCAACCATCCAACAGTGGAGCTGCCAATTTGATGTAATCAGACAATTACTAAGAAGCATTCATTACAATTTGACATCAGCGATTGGTGTTTTTAGCCAACGTCAAACCCAGTCAACTCTAGGGGTTGACATCAATGACAATACCATCCAACAATGTGTAGACTGAGAGAGCGCTGTATGGGCTTAAAGAGGCTCCCAGGGCATGGTATGGTTGGATTGATATCTACTTGCAGTAGATGGGATTCGTGAAGAGTGATGTGGATCCCAAACTTTACTATTTGATGGTAGAGGGCGAGCCACTCATCCCAGTGTTGTATGTGGAAGACCTCTTTCTGACAGAGTCATCAGGGCTCATAGAGGATTGCAAGAGAAACTTAGCGGCAACATTTGACATGAAGGATTTGGGTCTGATGCATTACTTCCTAGGCTTGGAGGTATGGCAGAGGGACGGGAAATCTTCCTTTGTTAAGGGAGATATACTACAGAGCTCCCGAAGAGGTTCAAGATGCAGGATTGTAGACCTATGTCCACGCTTATGATTACTAACTAGAGGAAGATAGATGCATTAGAGTACGAGGACGTTTACCTAACCTTGTATAGAGAGCTCATCAGTTTACTCATGTATCTGGTCAACACCCGGTTAGACATCTATTTCACGGTCAACACTTAGTTAGTTTGTGGTTGGACTTAAGAGGGTGCACTGGATAACGACGAGACATATATTGAGGTACTTGCGCAACACAATGGAGTGTGGGTTGTGGTATACTTGAGGTGATGGTGTCAGATTATGTGGTTATACGGATGCAGACTAGGCGGACATTTCAATAGATTGGAAAAGCACATTAGGGCGTTGCTTCAATGTTGGATCAGGGGTTGTATCTTGGTGCAGTAGGAAGCAAAAGTCCATGGCACCAAGTTCTACAGAGGTAGAATACATGGTAGCTAGCATGGCCACATGAAGGGCTATTTGGATTTAGAAGCTACTAGTGAGTTTTCTCAGTCATAAGATGGAGGCAACCAATATCTGCTGCGATAATCAAAGTTGCATCAAGCTCTCGGAGAATCGAGTGTTCCATGATAGGTCGAACCATATCGACATACAGTACCACTTCATCAGAGATTATGTGTAGCATGGATCAATTCGGCTACAACATGTTCCCACAGAGCAATAGGTTGCTGATATACTCATGAAGGCTTTAGGGAGGCCAAACTTTGTCTATTTAAGAGAGCAGATGGGTATAGTGGAGAACAACTTCCTCACTAAGAGGGAGTGTTAGATTATGGTAGCAACAGAGAGGTCTTCTAGTCTCTATGATGTCTAAGAGGCCAAGGAACACGAGATCTCCAAAACCCAGAAAAGGTTTCACGAGAAAAGACTTGGAGATGGCTTAATTAAATTAATTAGTCAATAATTAAAAAGTTCCTAAGTCTAACTTACGATAATTAGTTAATAAAAGGGAAATAATTAAGGAAGTTCGATTTTGCTGTAGACTTCCATGGATGAAGTCAAGATGATCTTAGCCATCAGTTGAGATGTAATCGTGGTCATTGAGAGTCCAACGAGAGATTATAAGAGCAGGTAAAGTTGAGCAATTTGACTACCCAGTTGCAGATATTCAACAAGGGCGCATTTAGAGCTAGGGAAGCATTAGAGATAAGGGACTCAATAGAGATTTGAGAGCAAGAGTCCAGAGGAATTTTCCTCAGTGTTTTCCAGTGTCCGAGAGATAGGAAGAGGAGGCCGGATTCATTTTCCGAGGAGGCCGCTACAACTAGTGCGAGTAGCCAGATTTCCTAGTGCGAGTTGCGAGAAGAGCCACGTTTTAGTTGCTAGTTGTCGGATCAGTGTCCTAGAGGCAGAGCGAGTGGGTTTCAGAGGCAAAGGGAGGCATGACGACTTGAAGGAAGGTGATTATGGATCTATACAAATTTTCTGGAGGCAGTCGTACACATTTCCAGCTTGGCAGTGTGAATAGCTAGAAAGTGCGAGTTGTTGGGACTCGGGAGAGAGGGCTAGATCTATGCAGAGGGAGACCATGTCTTCCATTTTATTTTGCTAGTAGAGATTACCAAAGCTTTGACAGGAAGGAAAGCATATCATTGTACTCTTGAATTTGCTAAAGATAATAATAAAACCCTCATCTACTGCACTGGTTTTCCCTTTGGGGTTTTTGTAGGGACATTTGTCCAAAAATAACTGTGTCAAATTTTTATGTGTGTGTGCATATTTCTCAGTTCCAATTTTTATATTCCACAACGTTTTTATTGTGAAGATTGCATCAATGAATTTATTGTTATTTGTCGTAAAGTTAACTACAAAAGACAAATAAACTCTATTAGTTAGAAGATAAATATACAGTTTGTTGCAATCATGGAAATTTCACATTAATTATTGCTTGTTGCTTATTCATGGAAAAATAATTCTTCTGCTGGAAGTAACAAATAATAACATGAACAACACCAATCAAAAAAATAGAACTATAGGAAATATACAAGAAACCAATCACACAATTTACACTACTATGTTTGTTAGACAAAACGTCCATGGAAAAACACCAATGTGGGGAAAACCAGTTTTGAAATCTGAGGGCTTTTTATTAATATCTTCAGAAAAATTTCTTATTAAGAAATTACAATTGCTTGCCTAGCATTGACAAAGCTCCATTAATATTTTTATCTTCATTTTTGAACAAATCGAATTGGAAAACTTCATTGTCTTCCTCTATAGATCAACTTGGCCCTTTCCTGCAATTCACACTCCCTTCTTGCAATCGCATTGGCTAACTGGGAACTCACACTACTTCTGAGAAACCGATCTAGCAATTTATACAACCTCCAACAACTTGCACAAGCCACTCCGTCTGCTTCTAGCAATTCACACTGGCAATTGGCAACTCACACTGCCATACTTAGGCACCTTCTACAAAAATAATTCGACTGATAAACTCCCTTTCGAACTCAGACTCTGGAAATCTATCTGATGGAGAATAATCATGAAAATATCTCTCCTCAATCACTACTGTTGACATCCTTTGGTGTATTCTAAAAATCACCCACTTGAATGATTGGTATGATCCGATCTGTCTCCAGTGTTGCCCATCGTCCTCCCTTTATAATTTTTCATTCACGAATGAATGGTCACGATTGGAAGTTCATGAGACCCAATCGATGGCTAAGATCATCTTAGAAACTTTCTACAAGCTTTTGGAGGTAAATCGATTTTATCCCAACTAATGTCATTTAATTAACCACTTTCTCTAGGTTTAGACAGGAAATATTAAAATATCACAAGACATAATTAAAGATATTTCCCTTTGGAAAAATTACCTGGGCTTGGAGATAATTGATTTCTCCATGTTCCTAGGCTTAATGACACCTCTCAAGACTAGAACACTTATCTGAACTACAATATTCTAACTATTTCCAAAGTGATTGATGGTTGAGATTAGATTTCAACTTTACTTGAGATCAACGGTTGAGATTTATCTAATTCACTAATGCAAATAACCTTTGCATTTCATTAGATTAACTCACTTTATCGTATACAATTCAATTACTTTAATAATTAAAGTGATTGCCAAGGTTAATGGTTAATTAGGTAACTTCCACACACCTAGACACTTAAGCATGTTTGGAAGTACTTGCCTGAGCTGCAAACATCAATAGATCGTACATGCATGAATCTCTTCAATTGGAATTTGATGCAACATGCAGTAAGAATTTCCTCAGCAAAGATCCAATAACAGATCTTGTACCAATATCATCACTTTTTTCTTGCAGCCTTTATGTGAGTTTGACTAGGAAAAATCTCATGATCAAGTGCATAATAATCAATCAGTTTGAAGCCAAATTACATATATACAACATTTCAACATGTTCTGATCACTGCCTTCTTCTTAGTCTTAGATGTTAGTTATGGATAATGATGCTTAGCTTAGCTACATAATACGTAGTGTTGTTGTGCCCCTATCTTTTATGTTGATTCTAGAGAGCAGATTGTCATGAATAACATATAGATATAAATAATGTAAACATAAATAATAATAACAAATCATAAATAATGATTAATTAATAATTAGTTAATGAAGAGGTATGTCCCTAATGACATGGCCGTTCATAAAGGGACATCTGCCTAGAGTATATAAGTAGGCCGTAATCCTCATTTGTAATCTTCTCATATCAATTCTATATACATTACTTGTTCTACAATGAATGTCTTTGTCTTCGAAGTATTCTGAAGAACAAACTTTACTCTTTACATTGGTATCAAAGCCAGGTTCGATCCTTTGGGCGCTCAACTCTGCATAGAGCCAGTCTGATCTAGGCCTTCGGCCATCGAAATTGATCAACCTTGTTGTCGTTAAATCATTTCGCTACATAGTTTGGAATTTCTCTGTTTCGCTAGTGTGGCCATTTAGGCTAGAGGAGTTCTGGGATGGGTGACCTCCTGGGAAGTCCTGGTTACCGGGTGCAAGCCCCGGAAGTGATGATTGATGCTATGTGATTCGTTCTCCACATTTCACTAGTTTCAATCCCACTTCTTCACCCCTGTGAGCATCACCCGATGCAATGAGTGCTAAGTGAACTATTCAAAAATCATGAGCAATTAGTCAGTTACGACTACCTCTCAATGGAAATGGTCTTGGCGTTGATTGACTATTAAAGCAGTTGAATCCCAAAAATGATATCTAATATAATTGCAACTGCTTATCCCCCATACTTAAATATAAACAAATTAAAAAAGGGAAATAATAATGAATAAATAAATAAAAAAACAATATCTTATTTATTATATATATTATATATATTATATTATATATAAAGGGAAAAAATGGGGAATATAATATATAAATAAAAACATAAAAATTGAAAAGTATTTAAAAATAAAAAATAAAAAATAATTAAAATAAAAAGTGAGAGAGAGAGAGAGAGAGTCAAAATACAAAGTATATGATTTATTTAAAAAGGAGAGAAAAAAAAGAAATTTATTTAAAAAAATAATAATTTAAAAATAAAAAATAAAGAATATTGGGAAAGTACCATTATCCCTACCGAGTCCACGTACCAAACGAAAGTAGACGACAAACACAACAAGCAGTTTAATCATCACCACTTCTCTAGCGCTGATGTAGGAAAGCCAATGCTTCACATCTATTGCAACTGTTCACCACAGTAAGTCGCTGCCACCTTTGACGCACGCCCGACAACACACCCTCATTCGCACCCTCCTCTGCCCTCCATTGCAAATCGGCCCAACTGTTGGCCATTGCATCAACAGATAGAGTACTTGTAGTGCCGTCCCACAATGCGTCACTCCTGAATGACGACCAATGTGGCCGTCTGAAACCTTAGCCCTTGCCACTTGCTGTCTCTTCAATCACCTACAACACTGCCATTTCCTTCCATTTGTCCCTGCTCAGTCATCGTTCACCTTGCCCGATGCCATCATTCCTTCTGGCCTGTGCTACTTTCTCAGTCAGTGCACTGTGCCCATCCATAACCTTGTTCGATGTCCCCTTGTAGTATCCACCTACTCCTTTCCACTGTCATCGACGCCGTTTACCAAGCGCCATTTCTGCTCGGGTCAAACAACACCTCTGGGAGTCATGCCTTTTTCTAACAAGCCTCTGCGACTCTGCCAATCAATCCTTTTATAACCCTGTCGATGTCATTTGGGTAATACGATTCTTATAACATATTAATTATTTAAATATATAGTTAGTTATAACGTAGTTATATAATTATTTTAAATTATATAGTTATTTTAACTAATAGATATATAGTTTCATTATTAATATAAAGTTATAAAAGTTAACATGAAATTAACTAAAACAAAAAAAAAGGAATGGATTCTAATCCACAAAAGAAGGAAGAATATTTGAAAAGTGTTAAGGAGAAATATTTAAGGGAAAAATAATTATTATACTCCTAAACGTTCATAAAGGAGTATTTTGAAATTGGAAAAGGAAACACCATTGGATATGATGGTCACATATTATATTATATAGGAGGAATAAATTTTGAAGGGGTACTTTTAAAAGGTTAAAGTCCCAATTCAAGGTTAGAAGGTCCATTTCTTTATTTTATTGCTAATTCAATAAAAAAAAGTATATTAAGATAAAAAGCCCTTAGTATAGCAAAATATTAAGGAACTACTTTAACATAGTATAAAAAAAGGGATTATTAAGTATCGACGTTGATTAAGATACTTATAATAAGGTATTTTTTGTAAGCTCACCTAGGAAAAGAAAAAATGGAGACCAGTAATGAAAGATTTCCTAAAACCTTTACTAAATGTATTAGTACACTATTTAAAATCAAAGGATCACTCGCAAGAAGAGATATTATATTCTCTATCAGTGTTACTGAAGGTAGTAATTATGTTAGTACTCAATGTGCTAACCAATAAGTGATTCTTGAATCGAATATAATTGAAACGAATTTTATTGACACAAGTGACAAACAATATGACATAAGCAATCTACAACTAAGTATTGGGGATTATTTTTTTTATCTCGCAATTCATTGCGAAAACCTTATTTTTTGACGATAGTGACATTGTTTTGGGCTCATCCTGGATGGAAACTCTAGGGTCCTTTATTCTAAATACGAAAAATAAGTTTTTGACATTTTCCCACAAAAAGAAAAAATAACGCTACAGAATGTTACTTTGAAGCCAGATTCAGTGACGCCAGAAGACATGCAAGATATCTCAAAAGTAATTTATCAAGAAATTAAGAAGGTGATACAAAATACGCAAGGGGAAGTTGACAAAATTGCTGCTAACAAAAATGAAGAAGTTACTCGCCAAAAGGACCACAACAAGAAATTATTAACGCAAATTAAAAAAAACTTTAAAATGACAAGAAATCCTTGAAAAACAAACTAGAAAAACTCAACATGAAAGACATATTGAAGTCTTCAAACATAACTGTCCAAGTTGAAGAAAAAGGAACGAATACTGAGCTAGTCAATATCAGAACTGAAGAAGATGACAACCCAGTTGAAAGGAAAACATATTCAGAAGTTGCAGTTCAAACGATCAAAAACCCAAGTGAAGATTTTGTAACCAACTCAACAACATCAGAACCTAAAGTAAATCAAAATATTGCCACACACATGATAAGGGAAAGACAAACCAAAAGAACTTCTTATCTACATCCGAATCACAAGAACAAACATCTCAATCAATCTATGAATCTGTATCATTCAAAACATATATAACAAACTTATGTTTCGAAGAAAACTGAAGTGCACACAACTCAGTCCAGTGATAACAATTCATCACAAGTTTCTAGTAATCGAAAGATTCCACATAAGATTAATTTAGGATGGTCAGATCCTTCCTCCGTGCGACAATTTTATATATCACTCCAAGAATCATATCATGTTGTATTGATAAAGATGAAAGCTCTAAGATGAGACGATATTCAAAACGTGAAAAGAGATCAAGCCTTTTTAACAGCAAGCTTTGAGGACGAAGCTTTTTGAGGAGGAAGGCAATGCTATGAATAAAATATTGATATAAATGATGTAAGCATAAATAATAATAACACATCATAAATAATGATTAATTAGTAATTAGTTAATGAAGAGGTATGTCCCTAAGGACATGACCGTTCATAAAGGGACACTTGCCTAGGGTATATAGGCAGGCCTGCACCCTCATTTGTAATCATTTCATATCAATTCTATATACATTACTTGTCCTACAATGGATGTCTTTGTCTTCAAAGTATTCTAAAGATTATTGTGAAGAATGAACTTTGTTTGTTACACAGGCAGGTTGTCAAAACTCTAATTTCTCTCATTCTATGGTATAGTCGCTTGAAATTAGTGATTCTCATCTATGTACTACTTCTACAGTTCAACTAACAGTTAGTGGTTATTAGTTTTGGTTATTGTATATTTATTTCATTTCATTTTATACTGAATGTCAGCACATTTGTTTGGCAGGCAGTATGAGCACATTGTTCTTGTTCATTATCGAGAAATTAAAGAGGTCGGTATTCTTTCACCGTCTTGACTCTTATGTAGTTTCTATAGAAGTTGATCAGTGATCATTTGTCAGGTGACTTGTTAACTTGCATTGCATACATATGATATTTTGTACATGTTAACTTGGTGTCTGGCTGATGGGATGCCTGAATATATTATTTTATATCCAATGCCTTGTCAATGTTTGGGTAACAAGTTACAGGAATGCAGCTTTATGCACATGTTTGTTTCTTTGCAAATACAGGCATGATGGTAAGAAGATGAATAAAATGGATGTCATTCCTGGCTTGTACAGTATGAATTACAATTGTAGTTTCATAAAGGCATGAATAGCATTATATGATATCTCGTGGTACTTTGTACATATGAATTTTATACCTACTACCTTGTCAAAGTGTGAATGCTTGCAGCTAAGAGAAAACGCGTGCTGCATATTCCTGTTTTTTCTGTTCCTAGTAAAACCTTACATGAAAAATCCAAGGGATGCTTCCCAATATTCATGGATGGCATCCCTAATAAACCCATTGGTGTAAGCTTGTGCACCTCACCTAGGGAAATTCTAACTTGGCACCTGTTAGCAGGGAATTAGCCAAATGCCCAGTAGCCATTGGTGACAACCGGTTGAGTTAACCCCTTGTGCTTCTGTGTGCCTACTCATACAGACATGCTCAAGTTTACAACTTATAAGAAATTATGGATAATCTATTCTTCTTTCCTTGCAGTGTATGGCTAAGCTTTCATTGTAATTATTATCATGCTTGCAAATTTCATATACAATCAAAGTGAACGTTTTCTTTTCAATTCAGTCCTAGGTGCACATAATACAAGATCTATAATTTCTATGATAATTGAAAATTTTCAACAAATAGAGTTTGATGTTTTGGCAAGGGAATGCTTTTAAACAACAATTGGCAGCAAGTTTAACTCCTGGAATCACACTGCCCATGTAAGGACAATGTGGACCCAATGCTGTAGGCTGATAATAGATCTCTGTTTGTTGTTTTCTATCATGCACTCAATTAGGATGTACCTTAGAGGATGTCAACAGATTTCCTTTTGATTCTGTTTACTTCCTTTAAATGTGTGTTTTTGTTTTATACTAGGGTGTTCTGGCCTAGTTCATTACCAGTTAACTAAGCTACAACAATATGTTTCGATATGAAACTGCCATGCAGCCATACACCATCATCATGTCCTTAATTATTTCCCATCATGATGCGGCCATGATGCACAGTGTATGTTTTGTATAATACGTTTCTTGGATGTTGATGGCTTTATATACATTCTGGAATTCTCCATACTAAGTAGTGTTATGTCAATAGCCTATATGTGTTCTTTGTTTCCTGACCACAAAATAATTTTTCAGGGTAACAAAGCTGGTCATATGCGCTCAATAAATACAGACAGATCTTTGCAGATGGCAAATTCAGGGGGCCTTGTAACTTCTTTATCATGTTCAACTCAAGTGCACACAAATTCTTTGCTGGCACAAAAACGTTATGCTTCAAGTCCCAACATTTCTGAATGGAATGGGACAACTCACTCTTCAGAATTTGAAGAAGTTGAATCTGGGGATGACGTTGGTGTGGCTCTATCGGTTGAAGCTGAATCCTCTTCAGCAGAACAAGCATCTAGTCGGCAAAGTCTGAATAGAAAGGAGGATTTGGTCGTAGACTCTAGAGTTTACCAACCTCAGTCATATTTGAAGGCACCTACAAACTTGTTAGCAGAAAATAATGTGAGTTATAGTCTCTTCAATGTAAATGAAGTTGCCCCTGGACAATATTCATTCCTTGGCTTAGAACAATCAGAACAAGGAAACTTTTCGGAGCATATTGATGAAAGTCAATTGAATATGAATTTTGAAGATACACATGACTACAGCAATGGAGAAAACCTACGCCTGATACACAGCCAAAGTAAGTTTTAAATGTCTCTGAAAAATCACAAGGACACTTTCTCATCATGTATTAGATGTTGTCTCTTGCTTTGATCCACACTTAGGTGGAAAAGATTGTGAAATGTCTTAAAGCAGGAAACTATTCTGAAAAGTAGATATTCTCTCCTGTTGCTACTTCAGGTTTGTCAGGATGCAATTATTCAGGCATGGAAACCAAGAATGTGGAAATTGGGGCCAATGAAATTGATAATGGGCATGGCATCAACTTATCTTCTTGGACAGAGGTGTTAGAGCTCTGCAAAACTGGTATTCAGAATGCTACTGATGAGACAAAGGTCCCTTGCTTGCAATCTATGACCAGGGAGGATAATGTTAGAAGACCGACAAATATTCCAATGGAAACTTTTGTCATCAATGAGCTGAGCAAAGGACAGCGAGCCTATACAGATAATCGTCTTCAAGCTTTCACAAGAGAAGATCTCTCTATCAATGTGGAGCAGGTGATTATCATATAATAAAGTCTGGCCACATGCATAAAAAATTTCCTATTGAATATTCAATCTACACTAATGTTGTCTGTCTCATGTCACTTCACCTTGTCTCTTCCTGGTTTAATATATGATTGTAACCCTTAAGTTCTGTATGTTTGTTGCCCAATTTATTAATCTGGTGGCTGTTGTATGCACTCTGCTTTCTTGTGGATTTACATCTTTAATGTAAGGTATACACATTTTATAGTGGTTTACGTAATGAACTGATTCATCAGAGAATAATAATACTGAACATGGTCAAAGAAAAAAGTTTGGTTTTACAAGTGAATCTAATCCATATATGCTAAATTAGTAAGTCTATCTCCATTTAAGTTTTCACCCAAGGTGTCAAAGTCCAAATCCACAAGGCAAAGACTTATTGACAACTTCAAGGGCTCATCCATTGTCAGTGCAATAATTCACTCCCATTCTTTTGGTTGGTTCCTTTCCTACTCTAGTCGAGTCCCTAAACACAAAGTATTTGATGGAGAAGAAATTAGAATGACTCAAATAGGATTTCAAGAGACTTAATGTTAATCTGGTTTAATGATGATAATCAATTGATTTTTCCAGATTTATTACAAAAGAGATTGAAGTTATAAGATGTGGAAATTAGTGACTTCTTGCGTTCGATTTGAATCTGGATTTCAATATAACCTTCTGATATGAATTCCAGATTTGATGGACTTCAAATGAGCATAACACAAAGTGTTAAAACAAGAGGATATTTAGGCTTTGAAGCAGTTTGATCTTATGGAAGATTTAACAATAGACTTAAGATTTTGGGATCACAAATGGAGTCTTTTGCTGGAAAACAAGAGACCTAACAAGCTCAATTTTCTCTGTCAATTTCAGATCTCAAACAGCCAACAAATTGGAATATTTGGGCTCTGTTATAGCAGAATCTTGCACCTTAGTGCAAGGCCTCACTAGATGACTAGGAAATGAGTAACATGTGAGAGTTGCCATTTTCACTTGAGTAACTACTCTCCTTGTTTTAGTGATGGATGCAATCCAACACAAGGGAGGTTTTCCTAGTAGATCTTAGGGATGTAGTGGCCTAATCAAGCCAATTCAAGAGCCCCCTAAGGCTTGTACTTCTATCTCCACCAATCAATAGAATCAAACAATTAGGGTTTATGGTGGATTTGAAGGTAATTTTCAGGTTTGAGTTCAATGAGTCCTGTTGCCAGTCAAATTAGCTGGATTGCTAAGGTCTTGGCAAGCTGTTATGATTGGCACACGAGGATATGGGCCTGCTGTCACCTCAGCCCAATTCCCCACTCTTTAGGCCCGAAGTTTCAAGGAGTCAAATTTCTGAGACAGTCATTTTTTGACCAGTTGAATTTTCTGTGTAATTACTTAATGATGTTCTGGAGTGTGTTAAAGTAATATCATATATCATTGGAAGTAATTATCAGTTGCAGAAAATTGTGCCTCTCTAATTAAGCACTAGAAAATCAACATGGTACCAAAGCTTTGGTGGAGAAAGGCCTCAATGGAGTGTTAAATTTTTGGGTTGTTACAATATTTATGTACAACTTTTACTCCTACCTAAATTTATGCAAAGAATTGCTTAAATTATGGTGGGTAGTAATTCCTGGTAAAGATGTTTAATTACAAAAATATAAAGAATGTATTGCATATTTACCTTTTACTTCTACCTAAAGTTACGCAAAGAATCACATAAACTATGAAGGAACAATTTAACAAAGTCAAACACTATGTGGGTGGATTATAGCCTAATTTCAATGAAGTAAAATACAAATTTTAATGTGAGAGATTTAACATCACAGCACCGATGACTAAATGGTTAGGGAATAGGTGTGGGGTGAATAGTGACATAGATCCACTAGTGTTCATAAGAAATTAATCTGGGAGATTTAAAGGGAATCTTAGAGGATTTTCCCATGATCACTCAACAAGAGTGATTTGTGTTCGAGAGGGAGAAATTGTATGTACATCTAGAATTGTGCCTAATGACCGGAAGAGCTTCTAGTTCAGAGGGGGCAGATAGTTAGGTAGAGTGGAAGGATGCAATCTATTGGAGATCCAAAGGGTCTATCATGATGATGATGAGTAGGAGGCTTCCATGGATGTGGGTCTAGGCCCGTCTGTACCTGTGGAACATCCTTTAGATCATCAAGAAGACCTAGAAGGGCCCATTGAGCCAGTGGACTCACTTAGGGTCATTGTTCTAGAATCCAAGAAGAGGTTGGCATGTCTTCGAAGTACATTGAAGGATGTAGAGGGGAATGCAGCTCCCTGTGGCACCTTTAGGGAAAGCAATCATCCTAAGAAGTACTCAGGATATGCAACACTGATGAGTCACATTATTGATTTCGAGCCATCCAACTACAAGGAGGCAACATGTTTGGAAGGATGGCATGATGGAGGAATATCAGCCCATCATGAAGCATGATGTGTGGGAAATTGTGCCGAGACTTGAGGAGAAGTCAGTGGTGACTTCCAAGTGGATCTATAACATCAAGCATGTGGTAGATGGCAACATAGAGAAGTAAAAAGCGAGATTCATGGCAAGATGTTAATTTTCCTTAGGGCTACATTGTTCTTTGCTTTGATAATTGCATTTACATCCTTATTCGTCATTTACATACTGAATTCACCCATAACATTAAACATCAATAGAAAGAACAATGAAAGCATCGGAATAATAATAGGAACATAAGAAGAAAAGCATGCACAAATAGAAACACCATGATTTTGGTTAGAGACCAGGGAAAAACCCTTCCAATTTCTTCCTCTTCTATTAGATTGTCATTGAAAGTTCAATAGAGAGGAACAAGGTACAAATATTTCAGGACTTTGACTGATCATACCACTTAGGGCCTCTACTCAACTTGTTCACAACTACGTTTGTGAACAAATTTTTGTCGAGAATACATAATGTTGTCATCACCATATAAACATTGGACATACAATATGTCTATACAATTGTGTAGCCATGTGCAATTGTGCCAAACCAATTATGTTCTGCGTCATATAACTGCATCATACCAACACTGATCACATAGCGACCATACCATACCACTGTAATGTCAAAATATTGAGTACTAAAATTAAGTGATGTGCATGAGAATACATTAAGTGTTGTAAGTGACCATACATCGAGTGCTATGTGAGACTCTACATTGAGTGTTGTGTGAGAGAATATATATTGAGACTAATCATAAGGAGCTATAGTGATAATTTGTAATACTAAGCTTTGAGAGAGATAATGAACAGTGGAGCCATACATAACAATAGTGATATGACGTGCCAATGAAATCATATGTATATATTCCAACCGTGCCAAAACTTCATGATGTGATGCGTAATTGAACCCATATGTATAATAGTTGTGCCACTAACACAGAATCATATGCATGATACAGTTGAGGCGTAAGATTTATATAAATAATTGAACCGACTATCACAAAGCCATGTCACAATAAAGACGGGAAATTACAGTGACAAGGCCCATGATACCAATGCGGTTACATCAACCCTAAGTTGCAGGAAACGCAGGGGGAGGGGTCGTTTCCGTACAGAAACGAAACGGAAACGCGTTTCCGCGTACCGTACGGCGTGGAAACGCGTTTCCGTCCGTACGGGCGCGTTTCCCGAAATAGAAATGCACCCGTACGGACGGAAACGTGTTTCCATGCCGTACGGGCCCCGTTTCCCACAAAATAACACTTGTTTTATAATTTTTTTTATTTTTTTTTTTTTTTTTTTTTATATTATTTTTTATTTTATTTCATTATTTTGTTTTTATTTAATTTTTAATTTTTTAGGGTTTCTAATCACTTCTAGAAACCATTTCTTAAAGTTATAATTCATTAATGCTTTATGATTGCCACATATATATATATTAATTTAATTTTTAAATGTTTTATATATATATATATATATATATATATATATTATATATTCGCGTTTCCCCGTTTCCAAAATTTGGGGAGGTCGCGTTTCGTTTCGCTTCCGCGTTTCGTTTCGCTTCCCTGTTTCCCCGTTTCGTGCAACTTAGCATCAACCATATTGCAGAGGGAGAGTGAAGAGATTGAATGCCATATCACTGAGAACAGAGCCATCGACTCTTATAACAAAGTCCTACAACCAAAATCATCGAGCCTTAAAGCAGAGTCATCAAATTGCATTGCAGAGATATATAGAGAGCCATTGAATAACCTTCCACAGTGAACGAGAGGCCCTGATCCAAATATACAAGACTCCTGTGAGAACCTCGTACCAGATATGCAAAAGAACCTAGTGAAGATTTTAGGCTAATATGAATCACGAAAGCTTTAGAATGTAACACGATGCCAATACAAAATATTGTGTTGACCATACAGTGATGAGTAACGATGCCTCCCTTGATGTGAGATTAAAATAACGATGCCTCTAATAGAAGACATCAAACCCGTCTAAAAGGCACAGAGCAATCTGAATTGCAGATCAAGCGAAAAGGATTTCATAGATAAAATTCTTGATTAATGATTTGAGCAAAGGAGGAGAGACATCCTTTTATAATTGTCTCAATGAGGAAGAATAAGAAGTTGACTTCGAAAGATTGGAGGAATCTCAATAACATGAAATTTAGATTTCGATTCAAATATTTTTCTTTCTGAAATTTAATTTCCCAGATAATATATTAACCTTTATTAAATATTATTATTATTATTATTATTTTTTGTCTATTTGGGGCAATAGGCTTGTTAGTTGGGGCATATGGGAATTCATCCAATAGTTGCCTAATTTTAACACAAGTGGGTTCTCCCAAAAATAGGTAGAGGACTATGAAGAGACATTTGCTCCAGTTTCCAAATACATCCTTGATGTATTTGATTAATAACAAACCTAATATTTGCTTTGCAATGAACATTTTGAACCAGTTCATGGTGGAACCTAGGCATGTACATTGGATTGCGGCAAAGCATGTGTTGAGATATCTGTGTGGTACAATCAATTATGGATTGAGATGTGTTGAAAATGGTGAAATACAATTGTAGGGATACACAAATTTCGATTGGGAAAGAAGTGTTGAAGGCAGGAAGAGCACATCAGGATGTTGCTTCAATTTGGGTTCTGCTATGATTTCTTGGATGAGTAGGAAGCAGAGATCCGTTGCACTCAGCGTTGCAGAGGTTGAGTATATTGTAGCGAGTTTGGTGAGTTGTGAAGTAGTGTGGCTTCAAAAGCTGCTCTCAGGATTGTTTGATTAGGTGTTGGAGACGACCGCGATACATGTGATAATAAAAGTTGTGTGAAGCTTTCAGAAAAATATGAATTTCCATGACAAGTTGAAGCACATTGAGATCAAGTGCCACTACATCCGAGACATGGTACATGTTACCCACCACTTGCGGGTAGTGTATATAGGCAAAATATTTTCTCCTAGATGGTCCTCAATCGACAGCCAAAAACCCCTTGCAGCCACGTGATAGCTCGATGTGCCATTATCTCCGCCACCTGAGCCAGCCATGTGATTCCTCGTGTTGAAGAATGTAACTAGCTTCGGTCTTCATAAAATGTATTTGTCAAAATAATTTTTATTATTGTTACAATGACTTATTAAAGCATGGGTTTCATGGTTGGGTCATCATTATATTAGTCAAAGTCCCCATTGTGGACTCCTCGGATTAATATTGAGTCAATAGAGTCATTGTACAATTAAAGAGACCTTTCTTGGGCTTTGGAATCATTTAAAACGGTTTATTATTGAGTAAAATATGATTTATGTAACCTCCACATCAAGTTGGCCCAAAGGAGATCAAGTCGCCCTAAGGGACACCAATTCGACCTCACTTGGAGCCCATAAATAAAATGAGATCGAATTCATTTGGAGTATCTCATCTCAAGCAAGTTTTATGTCTCTAGTTAAGCTGGAAAAAGTGCGAAGTGGGTCAAGGAAGTCAAAAGAAGTTCGAGTTGGCTCAAGGTCAAAGAGAAAAGGAAATTTGAAGTTTTGATGGTACTCTTTCTCTTTCATGCCCTAGTTTGGGAGATCGAAGTCTTTAAAGTGTTGTTGTTGCTTGATGTCATAAGTTGCTGCATAGTCGAAGTTGCTGGGGTGGAAGTGTTGCTGCAAAGGGGTTGAAGATCAAAATTGGTTGACTTGGTGTGGAGGTAAGGTTTGGTCTATGTCTAGGTTGAAGAGTCTCAAAGAAAACTATTGAAGGAAGAATTTTTTTGACTAGGTTAACCCCTCGAGAGGGGTTTTTCCTTGGCATAGTGCCTACATCTTGTGTCTTGTGTTTTTGTGGTCTTCATACACACATAATATGGTAATTGCTTGATGAAAGACAATACGGAAGTAAAAGAAGCCAACATAACTTACAAGTAATTATCTAAAAGGAGGAATCAAACCCTAATCTACTTGCATTGATTTATCAACATGGTATCAGAGCTAAGGTCATGAAAGGTTGAAGATCACTTTGTTGGCTCAAAAAGAATGAACATGGATTCTCCCTCTCTGATAAACTATATGAGAATGGGTATCAACACTGCTGGAATCTGGATCAATAAGTTCATTCACTACTTATTAAACAAGGTCAAAAGTCAAGGGTTCTTGGCTGCTCTTAGAGGTTCTCTTAGTGATGACAATGCATGGATCATTGATAGTGGGGCATCAAGTCACATGACAGGAGAAGGTAAACAACTTTATACACTATAAAAGGAGCCATCTTCTCATGCAGTGGAATTGGGTGACAACAAAAGCTATGTTGTTAGAGGCCTGGGATCAACATCATTGAAGCTAGAAAATGGATCGAAGTTGCACCTCTACAACATATTATATGTTCCAGGTTTGAAAAAGAATTTGCTTTCTATTTCTTGTTTAGATGATAAAAGGGATAGAGTTTCTTTTGTCGATGGAAAAGTATTGGTTTCGGGAAAAGACTCTAGCATTGATAAAGCGAGGGTTATTGGAGTGTGTGAAGGAAGTCTTTATAGAGTTATTACACCACTTCCTCAAGCTTTGGTTCACATGGAGATCAATCCCATTGAGCTATGGCATAGGACGTATGGTCATCTACGTAATAAGGTTATCCCTACTCTTAATCAATTGGTTCATGTTATCCCCAATATGAAGTTATACCATGAAGGTGTGTGCAAGGGATGCTCTTTGGGTAAACATACAAGAAAGCCATTTCCTAATAGTGAAACTAGGTCTAAAGAGATATTAGGCCTCATTTATTCTGATGTCTGTGGGTCCATGTCTGACAAATCACTTGGAGGTCATCTCTACTATGTAACGTTCATTGATGACCATTCTAGAAAGATATGGCTCTACCTTCTCAAAACACGAAGTATTTTGAGAAGTTCAAGGAGTTTAGATCCGAAGTGGAAGCCCTAATCGAAAGAAAGATAAAAGCTCTAAGGTCCGACAATGGTGGGGAATACACTTCTAAGGAATTGATTACATATTGTAAGGAAGCAAGAATTAAGAGGGAGCTCATTGTTGCCTATTATCTCGAACAAAATGGAGTGGCTGAAAGGAAGAACAGGTCAATTGAAGAAGGCATTTGAACAATGCTCCTTGATCAAGACCTGCCAAAATTCTTATGGCTAGAAGCAACAATGCCAGTCGTGTACATTCAAAATAGAAGTCCTCATAGAAGTCTTATTAATATAACACTCGAAGAAGTATTCACAGGAAAGAAACCAAGTGTGGATCACCTCTGAATCTTTGGGAGTCCAACATACATCCATGTTCCAAAGGATAAGTGAAAGAAGTTGGATTCCACAAGTATCAAGGGAATATTTGTTGGATATAGTCTCTCCTCAAAAGGATATAGAATCTACATTAAGGAAGGAAGACATATTGAAGTAAGCATGGCTGTCATATTCGATGAAAATTAGGCCTATAAGAAATCAAAAGATATTCCTATTGATTTCGATGACGAAGAAGTTCCAATATTTGAAGAAGAAGAAGATCATCATGAAAACCCTACTGCAAATCAAGAAGAAGAAGAAGGGCCAAGTGAGCCTATTCAATCTATGGTCATCCCAACCATAAGGAAAAGGCCAAATTGGTTAAAAGCTACATTAGAAGATGCTGTGAAGCAACAAAATTTATAACTTGTTGACTTTAAATGTTAAAATACACAAAAGGTATTGTAATAATAATTTGTTAATATATAAAATGTACAAGTGATGTTTGAATGTTACAATGAGGACCCTCTTATATAATAGGCAGGTGCCCTTTCATGATGGGCATGTCTTTTAGACATGCCTTTTCATTTAACTAATGATTATTTACATTTATTATTAAAATATTGATTATATAAATTTATATTATAGCAATATCAATTAATAAGCTTTATAATTAACTATTTCCTAATTTTTAATTATTATTAAAATAAGGAAATTTTTAAAGTAAAAATAAAAATTAATTTTAATTAAGAGGCAGCCGACTTCTCAAAATTGAAAGCCGACCCTCCTCTTTGCTTTGCTTTCCTCATCCCTATTTATACCCTTATCAGCTGCTCTTCTTCTATCAAGCTTCAAGTTGCCCTGATGATGGATCCCAGTTGGGATTCGAAACGTTGGCAGAAAAACGTTCTTACTGTGGAATCTCCGATGACTGAATCAAAAATCATAGGGATTGCAGATCAAGAAGGATTGAAGCCATCAACAAAAGGACAAAGGAAAATCTGTGCATGAAGACAGTGGTCCCGAGAGACAGCGCAAAGACTGTTGAGTCTCGGCTTTCCAGTTTTTGGGGATGCAACACAGATTTTATCTAGAGTTGCTAGTGGGGTGCTGATTCTGTTGGTGCAAAACAATACTTAGTGGGGTATAAGCAAAGTAGAGGGAATCAATTCCTCAGAAGATTTCTTTCCAAGAAATCTAGATCCAGGGCTGAGCAACAACAAAGAGAGATTAGAGAGGAGTGGTTTTGTGAAAATTTCTAACGCGAAATTCTATTGCAGTGACTGATTTATTTCTCCTACTTGTTTTCCACAATAAGTTATTTACAAAACCCTTCAGTAAACATTAAAATAAATTCTAATGCAGTTATCACATAATAGCATAGAGAAAAATAACAATGATATACAAGCACAAGAATCAATCACATCAACACAATTATTTTTGGATAATTGTCCCCGGAAAAACCCAATGCAGGAAAACCGATGCAGCAAATGAGGGTTTATTTATTTCTCTTCAACAACAATCTCTTTACAAGGAATGATTCTACAGAATATTGAGACACTTATAAGAGAAACACCTGAGACAAATTTTCTCGTCCTCTTGGAGAAGTTCTAACACCTTGGAGACCCTCTACCCTCCTCTACATCACTTCTGCGTGAGGATTGCGTCTCCAGCGGTGCTCACTCTGATCTTCCCTCTGCGCTGTCTCTTGGATGCTCTGCTTCAACTCCTCCTCAGAATCTAACTGATGCTGATGCCCTCCTACTCCTTCAACCTGCAACTCTCCCTTTGAAATCAAACTCCTCCTTGAGAAGAGTTTCCCTTGGGTTACTGAGTATTTGCCTGGTATATCTCCAAATGACTCTCAAGTCTTCTCTTCTACGTTTCTTGTTGATGAATCAACGACCAAGATTAAGTCCCTAATCAACGGCTAAGATTAAAATAGACTTGATCCTTGTCTTTTAGAAGCTTCTCACCCATATCTTTATTAATACCCATTAACATTTTTATTTTCCTAAGTTTAGACTTAGGAGCCTCATTAAAACTATTAATTATTTTAATAACTCTCAATTTGGGTGGAACGTCTCCAAACGGTTTTTGGGCCGTGGAGATCTCATGTATTCTAGCCCCTCCACAAAATATTGGAATTAGAGCACATCCGATGCTACCCAAAAGCAACATGTTTGACAGCGATTGGTAGAAGGATTTCCGTGAAGGAAATCAAAATTCAGAGGGAGCTTGTTCCTTAGAGAATTTCTAGCACCAAAGAAATCCAGATCCGAGTATTGCTGGGGCAACAATGAAAGAGGGAGAAGAGAACCAGTTCGACTTTCATTTGAGCAGAGATGGCCATTAACAGACTGAGGGATCGGGACAGGTTGGATGGAGCATCCAACTTCATCATCTAGAAGGCCAGGATCTAGCAGTTTTAGATAAAAATCGCATCCAGTATTATGCCTTGAGGACTGTTGTTGTTGCGTTGATCTTCTCGAGAAGTACGAGGAGGCTCAAGCGAAAGCAAAGTGCATGATCTTGAACGGGGTCAAGGATCATGTTGTTGAAGTTTCTAAGTTTACTTAGTTTAGAAACCCTTCATGCACTTTTCCATATTTATTCCTACCTACTTGTTATTTTTCTTTAACAAGTTATTTACAAAGTAAATACTGAAAATAAACACCAATGCATGCTCAACATATTACATATTAGCAACTAAAAGAAACAAGAACAAACACACCACATCACACCATTATTTTTGGACCAATGTCCTCGGAAAAAGCCAATGCAGGAAAACCGATGCAACTATCTAAGGGTTTTCTTATTAAGCAACATCAGAGTACAATCTGGGTGCCGAAACTAGCCTACCCACCAGAGAATTTCCTTACTAGCTATACCTCACAGTTGGAGAGAAATCTCTTGGCTGAAACCCCGGAAAATCCTTCCGGCAGCTCCTTAGCACAACACTGCTCCACAACCCCAGCGTCTGCCCAAACTGGACTGCGTCAGGCCCTCTCTGTCTCACTCTGGCCCTGCGTCAGCCCTAGGAAGCCTTGCATCAACTCTGGGAGCCTCTACGTCTGCTGCATTGGCCCCTTTGGTGCTCTACGCAGCACTTGGCTGCCTCTGCGTGGCCCTGCGTGAGCCCTTGCTGGCTCTGCGTCACCCTCCTTGGCTGTTGTGCTACTGTCCCGGCCCAATCTCTGCCTTATCTGTTTCTCTGTACTCAATGCCCCTCAACTGCTCTTCCGATCACTGTTTCTATCTCTCTTAGCAAACCCCGCTCTAGAGACCACTCTAACACAAATTCATATTAATACACATTAATATTTTATCTTCCCTAAGTTTAGACTTAGGGACTCCATTAAAAATATTAGTTATTTTAATATCTCCTGATCTGTTTAGAATCTGCCCAAACCCTTTCTGGGTATTGGAGATCTCATGTGCCCCAACCTCTCGACCAAATTTCGTGGCTAGAGCACATCCGATGCTACCCCAAATCAACACATTTGATCCCACATATTATTGAGAAGGACACAACAAGGGAAATGTGGGAGTCCTTGACCACATTGTACGAGGCAACTTTCGTTCAGCGGAAGACCTTGCTTGAAAGTCAGCTGAGATAATTTCAAATGCAGAAGGGAGAAGAAATCGATCCCTTCCTTCTTAAGTTGCAAAGGATCCGTGACCAGCTAACTTTCATAGGGTCTACGCCAGATGCTAAATTTATGGTCATGATTGCCCTGAATGAAGTCACTAAAGACTGGGAGACCTTTGTCCAAAGCATCTTGGGCAGGGCTTCTCTTCCTAGTTGGGAGGAGATGTGGGCAACTCTTTGACAGGTCGAGATCAGATTGTTGACCAAGGTAGGAAGCAACAACAAATGGATCAGAATCAAGGAGGAGGAAGAGGAGGATGTGACTCTTGCATCAGCAGGACAACAAAAATGAAGGAAGGACATATCTAAAGTCAGATGCTTCAGATGTGGAGAAATGGGTCACTTCACCACGTAGTGCCCTCAGAAGAAGAAGGGCAAAGAAGAGAAGTCTGACTCAAAGGCTTCTCCAGCACAAGCTGACAAAGAGGACAATGATGATTGTGCCATGAGTGCTCTTGCACCTCTAGAGAAGAGGTGGGGTGATATTGAGTTGTAGTCGGGAGGACTACATAACATGCATGATCCTTGAGGTGCCCAAACTCTTGGATCACATACGATGATGGGAGCTCTTTATGACAGTAGCAGAATGATAGGAGTCAGTTGGTGCGAGGGATGATGGAGCAACAGTGGAACAGCTAGATTGCCAAAGTCTAAAGCAACGCAACAGAGTTTTATAGCAGCGCGAAAGGCACAGAGCAGATACAACAACAACACAGTAGCATTAGAGGGTCAACACAAATTAGCAGCAGAGGTAGGTTCAGTGTCAAGGAGCATCCAAACTGACCAACATGTCAGCTTTTGGGTGGCTTTTCAGTTGCTTACTTCTCAGCAACTGAGTTGCAGTGCAGCAGTGGCAGTGCTATGGGCATCATGATGCAACATATGGAGAGGGAGCTACCATCCATATGCAACAGTGACAGTGGTAGTGGCATGGGCAATAGTACAGATTGCAATAATGCAGTGGATGGGGGGCAGCAGGGCAGAGGACCGATGTCGTGGATCAATGTGATACTTCTGCTGGGAAGTATTTCAAGAGCACATTCCTCACTAAGAGGGAGTGTTGATTTTTGGGTAGCATCGGATGTGCTCTAGCTCTGAAATTTTGTGGAGGGGCTAGAACACATGGGATCTCCAAGACCCTGAAATCCTTTGGAGAAATTCCACCCAGAGTGCATGTTATTCAAATAATTAATTATTTTTAATGGTGCCTAAGTTAAAACTTAGGAAATTAAAATAATTAAAGTGAATTAATGTAAGTATGGTTGAGAAGCTTCTAAGTGACGAGGATCAAGTCTAATTTAATCTTTGTCGTTGATTAGAGATTAGATCACGACCATTGATTTCTCAATAGGAAAAGTATAAAGGAAATTTTGGGGTCAGTTGGAGAACACACACAGTGAGAGCAACATTTGAGCTAAATCGAAATTCTGGGGCGTGGTTTGCTGAGAATTTTGGAGTGAGCTTCTAGTGCAGAGAGGGGCAATTTGGCAGTGGGACTTTTGTCCAAGGCCAAGTATACATAGCAGAAAGGCAACACAACACCAGGGAGAGACAATGCAGCTCCAAGAGGGTGACGCAGAGGTTGGAGAGCTAACGCAGTCACTTAGAGGCAGCGCTTGGGGTTCCGTGAGGCAGATCAATTTCTGAGCCGAGAAGGCTCACTAGGAGGGTGACACAGCTCCTAAAGGAGGTGACGCAATTCCAGCGCAGAGCTGCTAGCAGCCATTGCTGCGCAACGCTAGGGAAAACGCAGTCACCTGTGGTGTTTCTTCATTCAGTGGCTGGATTCGCCAGAATATCTGTCTCCAGATAGAGGTACTTCTGTCAGGTTTATTCTCTGTTGGGTGAGTCGGATTTGGCACCCTAGTTGTATTCATAAATCTGCTTAATAATAAAACCCTCATATCTACTGCACCAGTTTTCCACACTATGTTTTTTCGAGGACATTTAGTCCAAAAATAAGTGTGTCCTTTGTGTGGTTGTCTCATTTATTTTTCAATACTTGATCTGTATGTTGGTGTAGGCTGCAGTGTATTTGCCTTAATATTTTCTGAATATAGCTTGTGAAAGTGAAGAACACAAGTAGGTAATGCAAATCAATTTACTGCAGTAGGATTTCTGATTTGTTAGATTCAGAAATTTACACAACATGCACTACACACTTGGCAGATGATGCGAGGTCCAGATGAGGGCTTATGTCATTATCCGAGCCCTTACAGATGATTTACAGGCACTTTCGATCCACTTGGAGACCCATGAGGATGTCTTTGTGCCCTCTACACCCACTTGGGGGCACCATAGGGATTTGCTTGGATAACAAGGGGCCAAACACTTGTCGACTATGTTTGAGGTCCATTCTCACATCATGGCACACTCTGGACTTCATCAGGCCTTCTCAAAGGCCCAACGACTCATTATGTTGATCATTCTGCCCTCTTGAGAGGCTTATCTTTATGTTATTGAACTATTTGGTGGGTTTGCCACCAAAAGTATTGTTATTATGCACATTATTTTATTTTATGGGCATTATTAGTTCAAATTAGGCCATTCCAATTCATTAGAGAATGTATAAATATATGAGAGATGTTTCATTCTCTCATCATCACTTGGATTGGGTTATTAACTCTTGTGAGATTTTCGTTGTCCCTTTTGGAGGACGAGTTTGGATGATATGGATGAATTTTGATGTCTAGATCTATCTCTCTTTTCTTGGAGCTTCATTTTTGGCATAATTTGATGATTGGATATACTCTTTTGTACATGTAAGTGCTCTTTTTCATGTTTATTCTTGTTATTTACTTTGTCACATGAATGTTGTTGGGATTTTTGCTATACAAGTTTGAAATTTACTGCTTTCCTATATGAATTGGTGGAAATTTTGATCTTTTATAGCATTGCATCATGTCAAGGGCCATGTATGAATGGTTGAATGTTCCTAGAGATTTGTGCTAAATACGTCTCGATAAATCATCAATTATTGCAAATCGAAGTATAAAGTCCTTGAAGTAGCTCCTCTCATGCCCTAATGCCATGCGAAGTTGCTTGAAGGCCTCCTTGATTGGGTGAATTCTTTCCAAGCAATAAATTCTCCTGGACTCCATCTTTCCCAAAGGACAAGGCGCTAATCCTTCCATAGGTGGTCACTTTTAAAGCTTATTTCTCTCACCTCTCTTTCTCTCTCTAGTCCTAGCCTCGATAGGTCACCTAAGGCATCATTTACCTGACATTCTAGCTATCAAAAGACTTCAATTTCTTGCCCATAACTTTGCTAGGGTTTCCTCTAGAGGCCTTCCAAATTTCAGGAAATTTCGAGAATGGGATCTTGAGATACACCAAGCCCTAGCTCGAAGGTCATTTCTTTTCCTAGGTTTTCCATAGCTAGTTACCTCATTGGGATCATTGTTTTTAATAAAAAGAAAATTTCTCCATTGATCCTCTTCTCCTCCCTAATTAGGTCAAGCCCCTCCTTGGTTGATCAACTTTATACCCTTGACCTAATTTTGGGTCCGCTTGGTCTCATGTGGTCTCACAACTTATTAACGCCATTTTCACAAAGTTCACATAGAAGCCAAGTCTCCATAATGATTAGTAGGTCTAAGAGCCTCCTTGACAAGACATACTTTCAAACCCTAGCCCTAAAGATCCTCTTATTAGCCCTTCCTAGAGAGCCTGTCACCTTGCTTCTAAAGCAAGCAACCTATCTAATTGAGTCTCTCTTCTGAATAGGCCTATGAATCACTTCCTCATCTTTTCATTGACTATATTTTCTCGCGATTCCTCGTATACCAGAACTCCTCCCATCGGTGAAAATCCGTAAAGAGCAGGGTGCTTTAACTGAGGTGACAGTGGGTTATCACTCCATTTTTTCCCTTGACATAGTTGTTGCTCCATAAAATCTCCTCCTAGGACCCCTGCTAGTTTGAGTGGTAACAATATAGAAGGGAACAGTGAGGCTCCAATATATTTCTACAAGTGAGCAGGTTACTGACATTTTCACAAAACCTTTGTTCTGTATGAAGTTTGTATACTTCAGGCACAAACTTGGAGTGGTTGAGAATGCCTCCCTCGTTGAGAGGGCGCATTGATGTTGTAACATCAGGGCAAACATTCACCCTAGGTCAAGGGTATTGACCAAGTGCCATGTGATGTGGCTAGGGAGATTAGTCCAGATAACATCAGGGCTTGAAGTGCTCCCCTGCTCAAAAGCTTCTGACCATATTGCCAAGGGTTACTTGACTAGTGGGTAGAGTGAGTGCCTCAAAGCAACAAGCAAGTATTTTTACCATTCAAGTGCTATGTGACATGGGTGAATGGTAAATGGGCCCAGGGTTTTACCATTGGTCAGGGAAAATTGACTTCGTTCTAAGTGATGACTTGGTTTGTTGGTGACTCAAGTCTATTTTTGTTTTTACCCCAGTCAAAGGGTACTGACCATATTGCCAAAGGGTATTTGGCTAGTGGGTGACTAGATCCTTTGCATGATGTTGATGCAAGATGCTTTCCACGTGGTTTTGGAATCGAACATGAAGCAGATAGATACATTAACATAGTGGGCTCATTCAATCTTTTCATGGGATGGAGAATTTTTTCAGATAAGTGGACATCTTGAGGAAGTCATGGTGAATACATCCCTAGCTAAGAGGGAGTGTTGATTTTTGGGTAGCTGCGGGAGGTATTCCCCAACTACATGAGTTAAAAAAAGAAAATTAAAAGAAAGAAAAAAAAAATTTAATTTAAGTTTAAATTTAATTTGCAAAGAGATGTGCCTTTTGGGCACCGTAAAATCACTACAAAAAGACACTTGAACTTCTCATTTTCATACTCACTCATCACTCACATTTTCTCTCTCACACACATGGGAAGTGATATGAGGAAGAGGTCGAAGTTTCAAGGAGTCAAATTTCCGAGATAGTGAATATTTGTTGAGTTGAATTTTTTTAGTGTAATTACTAAATGATGTTCTAGAGTGTGTTGAAGTAATATCATATATTGTTGGAAGTAATTATCAGTTGCGGAAAATTGTGCTTTCCTATTTAAGTTCTAGAAAATCCACACAAATAACACTTGTTTTAACGCTGAAAATGCATTGCCTCCCGCAATGGTTGGGTCTAAAATTTGAATGTCGCATTGTGGTGGTATATCTATATGCCCGGCCGTATTCTCAATTTGGTTTCTTCCTCTTTTGGCTCTTTGGATATTGCGTCTTGTGCTCCCAGTCATCTTTATCCAAAAAGAGGAAACTCTTCACTAATGTGTTCCATTGGTGGATTATACCTCAACTTGTGATTTGGATTTGGTCTACTACAATTCGGCCAAAGAATTACTTTGTGAAGAAGATTTTTGGGTAGTTACTAAAAAGATGATTGCTTTCATAGAAATCATGACAACATAGGAGGAAGACACTCCTTTTTCTAATCTTCTTATGAGCAACTATAAGGTTATAACAATTAGATGAAAGATATCCATCCGCACATCATTATTATAAGAAGCCTTTGATGTTGTTATTCTGGTGCTTTCACCGGGGTAGGCAGCCACCAGAAAGGTCTTGTCTTCATCCCAGTGTTGTGAATGCTCTGGCATGATCAAGGCATCATTGATTGGTGCATTGCTTCTACACTGTCTATGAAGGTGACTAATACAGCTCAAACAAATAACTTCCCACTTAGTCGAGGATCTTTCGAGTGTGAAATATTTTGTAGCCTATTTCCTGCATTGACAATTTTTGCATCGACAATGTTTGATAGCAATTTTTGCTAGTAAAAGTTACTTCTACTTTCAAACATATTAGTTGCGTCATCTATGCTCTATGGTGGAATAGGATAGAAATTTAATGTTCTAAGCAAACAACTTTTCGTTGATTCTGAATTTCACAACTAGGGTTTCCCAGATGCTACAAGGGCTCGTGTTTATTTGAATATATTAGAATGTCGACCTTAGGCTTTTTTGTGATTTAAGGGCTTCCTGCACTCCTCTGCAGATTTTGTCTTGGAATTTGTGACTTGTCTCTCTTACAAGCCCATGTCTTGTTATTTCCTGTGCATTGGTTTTTCACTATATTTTTAGGGATCATACTGTTTTCAACCCCAAAATTTTGTGGTCTGTGTCCTACACTATGTTTTCTTTAACCCAAAATTTAAGTAGTTTATCCTACATTAGAGTTAATTTAACCAAAAATTTTAGTGCATGTGATCTAGATTGGATAATTATTATTTATCATCAATCTTGATGCTTTTAGAGTGGAAAAAGTGGAGGGATCGGCTCACAAAACCATTTTTACTGGCAAAACCCAATTCGGCAAATTGGGGTCTGAAACCTTTCAAGAGCATTTTGAGACATCAAACGATGTTTTTGGGGGTAAAACTTTGCCGCTTCACCGCCACACCTTATTTTCATATTCTACACAAATATTTTTCCAACAATGCAAGAATCCTGTCAATTGGAGTCCATATGCAAAAGTTATGCCACTCAAAAGTTGACCTTCCTATTTTTACCACCATAATTTGAGAGGATGCCACGCCAACCCCCATTATTCATGGAAAAGGGGCTAGCCACATGATTATGATGAAGAAGACTCTAGAAGAGTCCATATTGTAACTCTAGTTAACAGTTGAAGTAGTCAAACCTAACCATTAGAGTCTAGTATGCTATCAGGTTGTGTTATAATCGGGCCACTAGGACGAAAGGGGGTTACATTCTTTCGATTGCATTTGTTCCATAGATGAGTAAAAATAGCCAAGAGGGATAGGAGATAGAGCACACAGATAGGATTTATCCATTGTATTTTCCCACGGGCCACATACCATCTTTATACTCATAGTGATTTTCTATTTAAAGAAGGAGAGCAAAGTGGCCTCACCTTCCTGCTGGGTTTTCTCCCGAAAGGGTTTCCTAAGTTAGATGAAGCGAACAAAGTTCCTACTATAAATTAATTACTCCAGAAGACTTGGAATATGAAATTATCCATTGAAGATATAGATATTATATTAAATATATGAATAAGAATAATAATGAATGGATTTACAATGAGAACAAGAGGCTTGCTTATATATCACACAAATGTCTCTTCATGAAGAGTCATGTCTCATTTAGACATGCCTCTTCAACCTAATTACTAATTAACTAATAGTTATTTATGTTTATTATCATTTATATTATTTTACATTATTAATATATATTTTATTCGTTACATTGCCTCCTTCCTCAAAAAGCTTTGTCCTCAAAGCTTGTCGATGACAAAAGGCTTGATCTCTTTTTCGGCTTCGAACGTCTTTCTGTCTTTGAACAGTCATTTTTGTCGATACAAGCTGATATGATCTTCTTAGTGAGAAACAGAATTGTTGCACTGAAAAGGGATCCGACCATCCTAAATTAATCTTTTGTATAGTATTCTGATTACTGGAATTCTGTAATGACTTGTTAGCATAAGACTGGATTGAGATTACATCACTATTATCCAAACATCAGTTTGTTGTTTCGGTTCTGACTGGTTCAAATATGTAGCATGGTTGATTCGTCTATTCTCATGATTCGGATGCCGATATAGAACTTTTTGGGTTTAATCTCTCCTTACTGGGCATGTGCAATTTTTATATTTTCTTCTGGTAAAGATGTTGTTGAGATGGTTATGGAACATTCACTTGGGATGTTCATTGTTTGAACTGCAACATCTACGTGTGTCATTTCTTCAACTACTTGTCTTCTTGAGTTGTCATATTCATTGGATCGGTATTTGTTGTTTTGTCATCAACTTGAATTCCTGTATTTGATACTTCTTTGTCGATAAATTGTTGTACCTTGTTTTCTAATGACTTCTTTTCCTTCTTAAGTTCCTTAATTTGCGTCAATAATTTTTCACTATGGTTTTGAAGTCGAGAAACTTCTTCATTTTTGTCAATAGTGATTTTGTCATTTTCATTTTGCATATTTTGTAATACTTTTTTACCTTCTTTAGAAATTACTTTTGACATATCCAATATATCTTCTGGTGTTACTGAATTAGGTTGCAGTGTAACATCTTGGGGTGTTATTTTCTTCTACTGAATTAGTTTTCAGTGTAACATCTTGGAGTGTTATTTTCTTCTTCTTGTAAGAAAATGTTAAAAACTTTTTCTTAGTATTTAGAATAAAGGAACCTAGAGTTTTCATCCATGGTGATCCCAAAACAATGTCCCTATCATTAAAAGATAAGATTTGCACGATGAATTGTGAGGTAAAAGAATAATCTCCAATATTTAGGTGTAGATTGCTTATATTGTATTGTTTGCCAGAAATATTTGTTTTAACTATATTTGATTCAGGTATCACCAATTGATTAGCACATTTAGGACTAACATAACTACTTCTTTCAGTAGCACTGATAGAGATTATGATGTCTCTTCCTGCGAGTGATCCTTTGATTTTAAATAGTGTGTAAACACATGTACTACGGGTTTCAAGAAACCTTTCATTACTAGTCTCCATTTTTGCCTTGATGTTTTTACGTAAACAATATGTCAACTGGAGCTATTTTTATTATAAAATATCACTTATTTCTTCTATAAATATTTTTCAAATATTCTCCTTTAATGTGGATTGTTAAAACTTGAATACCCTTTTATTAAAAAAAATACTCCTTTATATTGTTACCCTCTATATATGTATGTATTTTTTTATATTAAGACCCCTTTTCAAAATAACTTTATTATCTTATAATAATAATAGTTTCACCTCTTTTTTTTTATAATAAATTGGTCTCTTTTTTTTATATACTTAATTACTTCCTTAATAAATTTTTAATGTCACCCCACTTAATAAATATAAAGGTCACGTCTTTTCATATGACACGGTCACGATGTTAAAATACCATGGGCTATTACCATGCGTTGTTTTTAAAACCTCCGTTAAAATGTTCTCCACGTGAAAGTAAAACATATTCCTTTTGTTTTTTTTTACTGTTTAAAATACCATGGGCAATTACCATGGGTTGTTTTTAAAACTTCCATTAAAATGTTCTCCACGTGAAAGTAAAACATATTCCTTTTGTTTTTTTTTTAACTTTTTAAAATACCATGGGCAATTACCATGGGTTGTTTTTAAAACCACGGGCTTCTCCACGTAAAAAGTTTTAAATATACTAAGTATGAGATTTTTTATCCTTTTTGTTTTTTCTTTTACTTATTTTTTCTTCTTCTTTTTTTAATTTATTTACTTATATTTTTTTCTGGTTAATAATTTTTTTTTTTTTGGTTTCCCTTGTTATGGCCAAAGGCCTAGAAAAACGGAGAAAAGTAGAAACTCCTAAATTCTGAGCAAAATGCTTCAATTGTATGGCAACAAGGTTGACGAATTTCAATAGCCAAGGACCTCGATCGGAAAACGAGCTCTGTGCACTGGTTAAGCAACCTAGAGGACCGAACTGCTCTGATACCAAATGAAGCGAACAAAGTTCCTTCTATAAATTAATTACTCCAGAAGACGTGGAATATGAAATTATCCATTGAGGATATAAATATTATATTAAATATATGAATAAGAATGACAATGAATGAATTTACAATGAGAACAAGAGGCTTTCTTATATATCACGCAAGTGTCTCTTCATGAAGAGTCATGTCTCATTTAGACATGCCTCTTCAACCTAATTACTAATTAACTAATAGCTATTTATGGTTATTATCATTTATATTATTTGACATTATTAATATATATTTTATTTGTTACATCAGATCTTGTGTCAAATCATGGTTTGTGAGTTTTTATTTCAATGTTCTCTATTTTCTGCATAATTTTAATTTGCATGCATACACAATTATCTGTAACTATAGATCCATAGACCTAAAGAGAAATAAAACCTTAATAGTGTAGATTTCGGATTTTTTTAAAATATAGTTTTAACATATCTGTTGTGACGAACTGTCTAGCGGAATATCCACGGTAATTTACGGATCAACATGGAACTGTTATAGCAGTAGTTAGTGCTATAATTTGTCCCCCACTGTAGGTAGTTTTCAGCGCAACACTTCAGATCCCAAAATATCAAGAATCAACCTTTGAATTGAATAATTTTAATGACGTCCATGAGACCATAACAGTCTAAGGTACCCAGATAATCCAACCCACAAAACATCATACAATCAAGTTTCTCTCCATAACAACCCTCTTGGCATGAATCATGATGAAAAAGTTTGTTGTCTTGTGAAGTTTTCCTTCCACAAATAGCTCACACAGGCTGTCCACTTTCAGGTCGCTTTCAAACTGACTACAAATGTTCTTATAGGCAGGACACTCCATGATGAAGTGCCATTCGGTTTCAACCACTCCTTCCTCACAAAAGGCACAAGTTCTTTCTTCCCACTCTTCCTTGGGAACTACCCATCTACCTGTTTCGCATCTAAGATGATGGGATCCCATCCTTAGATTGTGTTATTGAAATCTTAGCCTTTCCCTTGATTGCAGCACTCAAATAGGTCTTTTCATTATGCGACCATGTTGGGTTGAAATTATTGACATATATCATTTTTTTACGGCCAACCTGTTTTCCCCACATGGCGGTCCTGAATTTTTCAAGTACCCAATTTTTTATTTCCACTTTAGAATTAGGACAGTCTGCTGATTCATTCCCCATTTTCCTATCCACTTGTCATTTTGCTTCCTCCAAGTTTTCTTCCTACGCTTTAACTCTTCTACCACGATCAACTTGGGCCACCGGTGTTCATCCATGCCATCCACCTTTAAACCAAAAAATCAGATCTGCAATCACTCTTTGATTCTGAGAGAAAAACAAACTCAACATTCAAATTTCTAAAAATCAGAAATATCAGACCTAGAACAGCTTGTTTTCTCGGTGGAATAGTTTGGTGTTGAGGCATAATAGCTTTGATCCCACTTGTAAGAAAGATAAGTGTAGATGTTTGGTGTTTGAGGCATAATAGCTTTAGATAAGTGTAGATATGCACAATTTGGAATACTTTAGAGAAATAAATCAAATAAGTGATTAAAGTTGAATGTTTAAATGGGAAGAGGACATCACTTGTCTATAAATACATGCTATGTGGCACATGTGTGCAAGCTTTTTTTCTTTCTTTCAAGGTAACACGTGTTGGGGGAATTCTCCCAGCACTTCTTATTTGGAAGATGGTACCCAGGGTAAACCCTAGATTCTTTAGTGCACAAGGCTAGACCAGCAACTTATGAATACATCAACAATAGGCTCACTAAGATGAAACATGTCACAAAGTGGAATTTGAACCCGACTGGATAGGTAGCAACTTTTCTGCAAAACCACTTGAGCTACACCCAATTGGCCCATGGCAGCAAGCTCACCTATATCTGAATTCTGACCTATTCATTTAATCATAACTACACTATTCTAGCCTACATAACCTAGCATATGCAATGAACTTGTGCTCATAACAAAGTGGTTTTCTCATAATAAGAAAAATCAACTGATGTATTCCAGACTGGCGCGTCAGTTACATATGTTCTTGTGATTTTGGAACTGCGTTTCTATAAATACATTTACCAGACATTTTTTGTCATTTGTTAACTGTATCTTGCATCATTGGCTGCCGTCGTCTTATAGGGATGTAAATGATAGACCTCGTTAATGTATCCAAGGTTGGACAGGTTCTGCTTTCTTTTGTGATGTGTCGGTGATGACATATTCGTCAATCTAAACCTAAGTTTCATGAAACGACGAAACAGCTAGAAGTTTCCGAAACGGGGACGACCCAAAATGCAACCCCTGGAAAATGGAAACGTGGCTGAAACGTCATATATTATATATATATATTTATATATTATATATAGTCAATATTAAATAACACATTATTTCCCAAGAAAAGAAAGAATGAGACTTAAATGACATTTTAGAAGGAAATCTAAATTTATATTAACTCCAACAGATGATTACATGATGCAAATATCCAAAATTAGCCTTTATAGATGAGGCTTTACATCCAAGGCTCCAAAATAAATCTTTATATGTGAGGCTATATGTGCTAAAACTGAAATAAAACATGAGCTAAAGACAATTATTGCTACATTAACATATCATTACTAATGAAACTCCTCATCCTCGTCAACAAAGATAGAACAAGATGCTTTTTCAATGGAAGAGGCAACTCTATTAGTACTTCCAGTGGCACTTGCACCACCATTGGCCCAAATATCAAGAGAAGAGAGAGAGAGCTCTAAATCTGGACATTTGGGTGTTAGAAGGGGCCCACACCCTTCTTCACCCCTTGAGCTGGCTGAAAAAGGTAAAAGAAAAAATAATTTCGCCTTTCTGCTGCCCAAAATGCAGCCTATAGTGGCTGAAACGCCGCCAACCGTACTGTACGGAGAATTGAAATCCTGAAATGCCGTATGGTACGACCCTGTTTCAATGCCGTTTTGGCATTTCGGGCCATCCCCAGTACTGGTACACCGCCTTTTCAGGCATTTCCTGCAACATAGCTCTAAACTATGAGATTTTACCTAGGGACAATTTGGAAATAATATACTGAATAGAACAATGTAGTAACTAGTAAGTACACGTAAAACTAAATACCAAAGTGTAACTTGTTGAATACTTACCTACAAAATTTGGTTTAAGAGCTGAATCAATAATTCCTTTTGTTCTCCTTAATAAAGAGTTTCTGCAATGGGGGTTCCATAGACAAATGCATTGGAAGAGGGTTGTGCGTATGGTTATCTTGTTAGATGGGAATCCCCTTGTTTGCATTTCCCAATTCCTTCCCAATAAATTAATCCATGAATAATTAAAAAGTTGAAGCAGCACAGATTATCGCATTGGCAATCGCCATTAAGAGTGAAATTTCTCCTATAAAAATGAATTTGATGGTTTTGTAAAAATGTGATTGTCATTGGGAATGGAGGTCTTGGTCTCTAGTCCATAATAGCTTGTATGTATCCTTGAAACCATACTATAATGTAGGCCCCTGAGAAGTGCAGTGCATGCATTTGTGTGCAGTGGCTCAACAACTCAAAAATAAAGTCATTATAGTGCTTGTGTGGGATATTATTTCAGCTATAAATTTAGTAAATAGTTGTTTTTCTGTGATTATGATAATTGACAACTAGGTGGTTCCCGTGTCTGGGTGATCTGTAGATGGGTTCTCATAAGAACTTTACATCAAATTCCATGCCGGGTGTACATCAACAGCAGATGACAGGCCCAGGATATGGATTTGTGGATGCTTGTGAACAAAAGAAATCAATTGTTAGAGATTCAGAGGAGGCAAAGGAGTCCACATATCAGCACAATTATCATGAAAAGAATCATCAAACACATAATAATGACAATTCTCAGCTTTCCCAAAATGAATATTCTGTGAAATTGGAGGCTGAGAATGGGTCTCTTGAAAATCCAAATTACCCTCAGATTTCAAAGCAGTTCTTGCAGCAGTGCTCATCTGAGGCTGGAAGACAAGAGGGGTTGAAGAAAATGGACAGCTTTGGGCGATGGATGAGTAGAGAAATTGGTGGTGATGGAGAGGACTCATTGGTGGCATCTGATTCCAGTAAGTATTGGAACTCACTTGAGAATCAAAATGGGGTTGAGGAAGTGTCAAGCTTGTCCCGTCAAATGCAATTAGATAATGACTTGATGGGCCCTTCACTGTCGCAAGACCAGCTTTTCAGTATTTTGGATTTTTCCCCTGATTGGGCATATCCTGAATTGGAGACCAAGGTATGTCTAGCTATTCTCTTATTACTAGTGTATATATATATACACACACACACACAGTGCAGGGATGGAGGGCATTCCAACTCTCCATCTTCTTTGTTATGATAAGTATGTCTGTGAGTTTGAAATAAGTGAATAAAAGGCTACAGAAATAGAAAATGTTGAGATTCTTTTGAAATCATCTGAAATGGTTTTTTATGTGGATTGTTGTAGGTCTTAATAACAGGTATATACATGGGGGACATAAATGATATTCATAAGTATAAGTTTTCTTGTATGTTTGGGGAAATTGAGGTTTCTGCAGAGGTTTTAGGCCCAGGTGTTCTTCGATGTCAAACCCCTCATCACACTCCTGGAAGAGTTCCATTTTATGTTACGTGCAGCAACAGGTTGGCTTGTAGTGAAGTGCGGGAATTTGAATATCGAATGTGTCCATCCCGGGAAATGGTTGCTGGCTCAAATGCAGATAATGAGGCTGTAGATGATATGCTGCTTCAGATACGATTTGCAAAATTATTGTATTTGAATTTCAATAAAGCACAAATATATTTTCCTCTTGATGAAGGTGGAAGCTGTAGCCTACAAAATATGATATGTTCTTTGACCAAAGATGGTGATGAAGAGTGGCTAGAGATGGAGAGATCGATAAAAGATTCTCCCTTTGATAAGTCTCGAGAACAGTTGATGCAGAAGTTACTGAAGGAAAAATTGTACACCTGGCTTCTATGGAAAATAAATGATAAAGAGAAGGGCCCAAACATTTTAGATAACAAGGGACAAGGAGCTCTACACTTGGCAGCTGCACTTGGTTATGACTGGGCAATGGGTCCAATTGTGTCTGCTGGTGTCAATGTCAATTTCCGTGATGTGCATGGTTGGACAGCACTTCACTGGGCTGCATTCTATGGCAGGTAATCTACTTCGCAACTAAGCTTGCTAATTGTTGTATAAAGTGTCTGGGTTCTGCATATTTGAAAATAATATATTTACTTTAATCTGTTAAAGGTTGACCATATATATTACTTTGCTGGATTGTGCAATGAAAGGTAATTTTGTGTATGATGATTTTTCCATTAATAACCATCAGTGAACTAGATAGACCTGTCCAAATAGGGAGCTAAATGAGAGTAATCAGAGTTTTAGGGTCTTGAAATTCAACTGAGGGTATGGTTGGTCAGAGACTTGAAAACTATTTATGTATCTGAGCCGTTTCTCTAATGCATTTCTAGCATATCATATGTATGTAAACCTATTTGGTATGATAAGATTGAGAGGAATATGGTGTAAATCATTATCAGACAGTACAGATGATGAGAGTTATAAATCTCTTTGCAAATTAATTAATGGTGAACTAGAAAATCTTTCCCAGATGTCAGGGTATGAATCACTATTAAAGTTACTTTTAACTTTTTAAGTGAAGAAACAATTCAGAGGATCATTAAATAAGTGGAAGCAAGTCAAACTCTAGGGGGAATTGGAGAATAATTTGCAGACATTACCAAGTTCAAAGCTATTGTTATAAATTTGCCAAACACATTGAAGATTTTAAAATTCACAGGCTAAAGAATTTTTCCACAAGAGACAACTCCCATAATTCAGAACATATATGATAATCCAAAAGAAGCTATCAGCAAAAATAATTATCCATAATTAACAAAGGAGAAAAACTGATGAATTTATGAAACTTTTGAATGACTTAATGCAAAAATGGTGAAAATAGGTCAGAAAAAATAATGATGTTAATAGAGATATTCTAGATATGAACCCAGAAAAAGAAATATGACAAGAAGAGATAATTGAGTATAAATTATATAGAAAGGAAAAGAAAATTGAGAAACTAAAAAATAAAGAAAATATGGCTGACATTAAAAAGCGTCCATAAACTGTGCAGCTAAGTTCACCTCAATGACTTAATGAAACCATGCAATATAACGTGTGCACGTGGTATATAATGCCTGAATGCTGTGATGGTAGCTAGCAATGTTGTCAGGCTTGGATTTGGCTGCCTTGCAGCTTGAGAAAACTCTGTTCAATACTGTGTGAAACTCAGTAAATAGAAACAAAACTTGAAATATATTAATGCCATTTCCAATCCATAGATTTGAGCAGTCAAATCATATTGTGTAGAGGGGGTCTCCTTGTCCCACAAATAAGGGGTCCTTGTAAATCAATTTGGTGTTTGGCTAGGCCATGACCTTAAAATTAGAGTATTATTATTATTGTAAGCTTGTTAAAATCCAAATTCCGTGTGCAACTGGAGGATTAAATTCCATCTTGTTTTCATTGTACTAGTGCATTCACTAGTACATCTAGGGTTTTATATGGTTCAACACCTGTCATTCAAGTTTCATATTATGAGGACTTCTTTTTTAGTAGTTCTACTTTCTAGGAGCTAGAGATCCAGAGTTTTCCTGATCAAGTGAGTGCCATTCTTGGTCCTTGCGAGCTCACAATTTTGATGAGCCTTGTTTCAGTGACATGCAATGTATTTTCAATTTTGTGAAGCTGCTATTTTTATTATTTAGGGCAATAGGGTTTGCACGCCGAAATAGAGCACATATTCATATTCCTTTCAGGAAGACAATTCTAACGAGAGTATTTTCAATGACATGCAAGCAATTGCTATTTTTAGCAGTTTCTGTTTTTAGACATACTATAGCAAGTCTTTCTGTAACAATTGACTTCATATTCTGAGACTCCTATTTCCTAGGGGGGAAACCGCTATTTTTGGCGTGCCTATTTTTAACAAGTCTATATTAACTTTTAGTAGGTATAGAGGCAATGCCATGGATCCAGTGTACAGTTTTGGATGTGTTGACAAGTTCGGGTTTGGGTGGCGGATGTATGGTTTGATCCAGTGGTCATCAATAGGTAATAATTGCATCCCATTGAGACACATGACAGTGAAAAATAGATATACGAAAGTGCTCCTGAGAGATGGTGGAATAGTGAATTGCCGTTCATGACATCATCCAGATTGGGTGAGGTCATCTTCTAGTTTTCCATGTTATCTTTGGGATCAGTTAACTAGAATGGTACACACATGCAAATTGGTATTTCAGGAAAGTATATTCTGGTAAATTTCGAAATAGAAACGTGCATAAAAGAGAGTTTTAATGCTTTTTATCTTAAATTATACTTGGAGATAGTTATGCATGCATGTTTGAGATAGTGAATCACCCAAGGGAGCAGCTTGGGTGCATGATTGGTCATACTTTAGAGGAAATCTATCTTAAAGGGTTCACCCTTCTTCCTTGGCCTAATTGACCATGCATGCAACCTTACCTTTTCAAGAGGAATTCAATGGGCTACAATTATTATTGGAAATCAACGATATTTTGGGGAAGGAGCATTAGCGGAGGTAGTTTTCCCGCTTCCTTTTTCATGAAGTTGACGTGTGTATACCGACATCATATCTTGGTAAAGTCGACCTGGGGGTTTTATAGAACATGCATGCTGTTTACTGCAATTAAAAACAGCAGTTGCCTTGGGAAGAAAGCTCCTTGTTTGGGCTTGTTGGACCTAGATTTCATCCATGCTGGTTACTAGTACTGAAAACAATATTTCTTTGGGACAAGTGTGCTTTGATGACTACTATTTTCATCATGCTCATTTATTAAAGTCATAAATTCATGGTATATCTACATAGCTTTCATACATGCTGGTTACTAGTACTAAAAACAACATTTCTTTGGGACAAGTGTGCCTTGATGACTACTATTTTTCATCTTGCTCATTTGTTAAAGTCGTAAATTCCTGGCATATCTAGCTTACAGGCTGTTGGATATACTCTTGTTGTTATAATGACAGCCACTATGTTTGATCTTGGGATTTGTTTAGATTACTCCAACAAGTTACAGATTCACCATGGTTAAAAGAAAGAAGCACAGTAAATTGGTGGGATGAAGTGTGCCCCATGTTGCCTCAAAATCTACCAAGGCTTGTGTGATACCTCACGAGGCAAGAGCTAGACTAAGATACAACAATGAGGTGGCTGTCACTGTCACCTTAGCACTCCACCTACCCCTCTTCAGTGAAATTTCACCACACTAGAGGCTTCCCAGTATATATCACCTAAAGGTATTCTAGGTTAATAATCAGTGAAAGACTTATTTTCTGAAATCGACATTTCAAAACTTAAGAAATTGCCTTATTAAGCAGTTTCCTTCTCCTTGCTTGAATTAAACCTGACAAATGTGCCCACTAAGCCAGACAATGAACTGCTTTGATACCATGTGATCTGAAAAATTGAGAGGACATAAAAACTTATAACAAATACCTTTTAATTGACCATATGGGCATGTAAGATTAAGTTACAATTTATCCATAAACATGTTCATTTCATTATAAACTTGTAACTTAAAATGCATTTAAAAGAACTTGATCAAACCATGAATAAACAAAACATGAAGCATCAAGGTTGATAACGGAGTTCACCCCCTCCACTGGGCTACGTCTTTAGATTCACCTCCATAGGTCAAATCATTTTTATTTCCTTTCCGTAATGAGAAATATGTACAATGCTATATTAAAAAGGGTGGCCAAACCTAGAGTTGTCTTCTACACAAAGGAGTTTAAGACCTGTACATAACAAACAATTCCTCTGAAAGGCCTCTTGAGCTCTCCAAGCTCTCCAAGCTCTCCAAAGCTTCTTCAAAATGAAGCTCTCACAAACTTCTCAAAAACTCTCTCAAACTCTCCTCCAAAACTCCCATCAAACAAAGTACATAGGAGGGTTTTATATAGCTTTCAAGATCCCAAAACAAAGGAGAGAATATCTCCTTAGATCCATATCCCAAGGAGAAAATAACTCTCTAAAGATGATCCATGAGATTCTTGAGGAGTAAATCTCTCAGATCCACTTATCAAGGACCTTATCCAAAATTCAAGGGATGAGAGAAAATCCCTTAAGACTCTCAACTTCATCATGAATTTAGAAATTGACTTTGAGGAAATCCTCTCATAAATCAATTTCTATTTTACAAAGAAAAAAATTCAAATGTGAGCACATCTACATTCAAATTTGAAATATCCATAACCCAAGCTTTAATGAGCTTGTCTTCAACATAGTGTAACTTGGAAATTGTGTTAAGATCCTCCCGGATCAACATCTTATATCAATTCTTATATACATTATTCAATGTATATTCTTATCCTCAATGGATGTCTTCGTGTACCAAGTATTTTAAAGATTGTTGCAGAGTACGAACTTTGTTTGTAACATCTGTCATGATATCTTGGATGAGTAGAAAGCTAAGTAACCGGATTCGTTCTATAGGGCCCACGAATCCGAATCCGTCGTGTCCGACACGATTCTCTTGAAATTCGTGTCCAAAAAACATGACACGTCGTGCCCTATTTTGACATGTCAAATCCCCCAGCATGTCACGATTTTGGCAGTGTGTCACGATTTGGAAATCGTGTCCTATTTTCTAGGACTCGCTAGGCAGAAAAAGTGACATGGCCGCATTTGGTCATTACAGCGACGCATATTTTCATTTGGCAAGCGTTTTGTGAGTTGTTGGCAAGTGGAGAAGGGTTTGCAGCAAGGAGTTAATGGAGTAGAGCATTCTTCAAGGAGATTCAAGCACCTAGTAAGTGCATTTCACCTCCATTTTTTTGCATTTCTTGCAGCAGTTTGTATATGATTTTTTGTTTACAAATTTGTGCATGTTTTGTTCATTTACTTTACAGTATTCATGGCTCAATCAAAGGCAGTTGTTAGGGGGCAAAGGAAGGGTAAGAATGTCATGGGTGGAGATGCCCCTCCTCCCCCAATATCATTAGAGTATGTTGCAAGTAATGTTGAGGGAAGAGGAGGACCTAAAGACAATGATAAATATCCATTGTGGACATATGTTACAAGAGAGGATGGGCCAAACACCAAGGGAAAGGGAGGAGGCAATGTGCAATGGAAATGCAACTTTTGTCACATTTCTTTCAAAAGCACATATTACCGTGTGAAATCACATTTGTTGGCTTTACCGAGTTGTGGGATTGGAGCTTGTCAAGCTGTTTCTTTACAAAAGAGAAAAGAATTGGAAAAGGAGTCCAATGTTGGTATGGAACATGTGGCTTCAAAATCAAGAAAACCCAAGAATGAAGACCCCCTTCCATTTTTAAGGAAAGCCACCACCAAATTTCCATTTGAGAGTTCTACTTCTACTGGGGGACAAGCATCAAAAAGAAGAGCACTTGGTCCAATGGATAAGATTTCCCAAAAAAAGAGACGAGAAGAGCTTGATCTCACCATTGCCTTCTTCTGTCAAAACTTCATATCATTTAATGTTGCATGCTCACCTCTATTTATTGAGATGTGCCGAGCTCTAACTCAAGGGGCTCCAACAAGGTATGTGCCTCATGGATCAGAGAAGCTGAGAACCACATTGTTGATGAAGGCAAAAAAAGAGGTGCAAAAAATGCTTGAGCCTATTGTAGCATCATGGCCAACATCTGGGGTTAGCATTGTTTCTGATGGATGGACAAATCTAGCACGACACCCAATCATCAACTTCATGGTGTCTTCCTTGAGTGGTCCAGTTTTCATGAAAGCAGTGGATACACTTGGCGAATACAAGGATGCACAATTTATTGGTGAGTTGTTTATTAAAGTTATTGAAGATGTAGGTGTTGATTCTTGTGTGCAAATAATTACAAATAATGCACCTGTTTGCAAGGCTGCTAGCATGATTGTGGAAGCTAAATATCCACAAGTGTTTTGGACACCTTGCATTGTCCATTCATTGAACTTAGCACTGAAATCCGTTGCTTCTAATGTGCTTTGGATTGGAAGCATTATTGAGGTTGCAAGACATATCCGTAACTTTGTGCAAAATCATACATATGCCCGCACTATTTACAAGGAGTACAACAATCTATCATTATTGAAGATTGTTGATACACTGTTTGCATCTTCATTCATGATGTTGAAGAGGTTGAGGGAGGTCAAGACCGCTATTGGGTCCATGGTTATTTCTAAGTTTTGGTCTTTTTGGAGAAAGATCAGGTAGCCTCTAAAAGAGTGAAGGACACAGTGCGAAATGATGCTTGGTGGGAGAGGGTAGATCTAATTATTCGGATCATGGACCCTATCATTTCTTTGCTTCAATTTGCAGATGTAGACAAACCCATCCTAGGAGAGGTTTATGAGGGATGGGATTCCATGATTGAGTCTGTGAGGAGCATTATTCTACAGAGTGAGTGCCCTGAGTATGAGACATCACCAAAGGCCTTCTGTGATACCATACATGATATTCTTGTCAGCAGATGGGACAAGAATTGTACACCTTTACATTGTTTGGCTCACTCATTGAACCTCGAATACTACAGCCATGAGTGGCTAAATGGTGGACCTTCCCGCAGATTTCCTCCTCACATGGATGGTGAAATCTCACAGGGGAGGAAAGAGGCATTCAGGCGGATTTTTCAAGATAGTGCATTGCTTGCTGAGGTGGAGGATGCCTTTGCAGAGTTTTCCACTGTCAGTGGTCGATTTGGAGGTTATGATGTGATTAGAGACAGGGGGCTAAGAACCCCTATTCTTGGTGGGAAAATCATGGGGCAACAAGCCCTCCTCTTTAGCAGTTAGCCATGAGGCTCCTCTCAAGTGACTTCATCCTCTTGTTGCGAGAGGAATTGGAGCACATATGGGAATTTGTATAGTGTGAAGAAGAGCAGGCTTGAGCAGTCCAGGGCAGAGACAATGGTGTATGTGCACACCAACTTTCGTCTTATTTACAGGCAGAGGGACGAGTGGTTGAGGGGAAAGACAAAGATGTGGGATGTCTTTCCTGATGATATGGGTCTGGACACCAGTGTTAAGTTGGCATTGGCCAACTTGGATCTCAATGATCCAGTGCTAGAGCCTGTTAGATTTGATGGCTTAGAGGGGTCATCCTCCACACCAGCAGATGCAGAGGTGACTATGGATACAGGGGAGGAGGATGTAGAGGAGAGCAATGGGGACCATGATGATGAGGACATTGATGCTGATTCTGATGTTGATTGATGCCTTGAGGCTTGTATACCTGTAGTTGTTTTATATTTTCTATTTCTATTTGCCATTAGCATTGCACCAGCACTACCTATGTAACACATTTTGATTTGATGACTTAATGAGAAAACTACAATTGTCAGTGTGTTTATCTTACTATCTTGTAGTTATAAGTTGTCTTTCAGTTATGAATTATGAATCATGATTTAAATTTTTAATAAATTTATCATTTATGTGACCAGTACCACTGGCATTTATTTGAATTTTGTATGTGTTATGCATGTTAATAGCTATAGATGAAGATCTATGTTTGAAATCAATAAATTTGTATCATTAATTAAAATTTGTGTAAGAAATATCTAATTTTTAAGGTATATATATATATAACGAATTCTACGTGTCCTGTTCTGGGGGATCAACGTGTCTAAATCTGACACCATGAGTCCCGAATCCTCGTGTCAAGTGACTTAGGGTACAACCAGAACATGAGAGTGAGTTGCCTCAGTGTGCTCCTGGACTCGGGTGTAACAGGGGTGTTGTTACAGGTCAAAAATTTTCCAATATTTTTTAAAACCCTATGTGCGAAATATTGATGCCTCGCTCTTTGAATGGGATGTTGTCTCTTGATTTGTAGACAAAATTTATAAACTTACAGCTATTCTAAAAGGGAGTATAAGAATCTTTTATGAGGGGAAGCAATTAAGTTTGGAAAATGTTTTGAGGGATTATGGCATCACGAAAGATGATTCTATCTCCATCATTGCTAGATTATTTGGATGTTCCAAAGGAAATGGGGCATCTTTTACCTCAAAACTTTTTTTATTTAAAGAAGCTCTCAGTTCAAGCTCTAGCTTCCAACCCCCCTCGAAAGATTTGGTTGGTCAAGCCTTTGTGGTTGAACATTCATTGGAAGCTCCAACACTCTAGATGAATGAATTCTTCACCATGATAAAGATTCATTTTTATATTCAACATATGGTCATATGTAATTTTCATGGATTCTAACCCTCTACTTCCACCCTCACGGATTTGGTTTCTCATAATTGGATGCAAATTTTATATCTGCTTTTTTGTTCTAAAGGTTATTTTATAGTCGTCTTCAAGGATATTGAAGACTGGAATAGGGTTTTTGACCAGGGTCCTTGGTTTTAGGGCCGTTTGGGGCTCTCTATTCAGCCATGGTTTCCAGAGTTCAACTCGTTCTCCATGAAGACTCTCACCGCTCCACTTTTGGTAAGACTCCCAAACTTACCCCTTCAGTGGATTTAGTTAGAGTTCCTTGAAGCTATTCGAAATGGGTTCCTCTTCCTTGTCAGCACAATCCGCAACTTCATCTTGCTCCATTGTCCAACCAAGTTGAAGAAGTTCGTCTTCAACACTCTTTTCCAAGACTTCAAGCTTCTCTCGAATCCGGGGATTCTCTTCTTTCATCCGCTTCAACCTGTATAAGGTAAGCAAGAGCTTCCCTTTGCATTCTTCTAAACCTGCCATGCCTTGTCGTTCAGCTTGGTCCAAGCACTAAGCTTCACCAGCTTCACCAAGTTCCCTGCAACCATGAACTAGCTCTTGTTTCACTTGTATGTGAAATCAGCTTCCTTCACCTGCAAGTACTTGCTTCCACTGTCACTTCGTCATGAGAAACCTTGCTCTGATACCACTTGTCACACCCCTACACCTACGGTAGTCTTTCAACTGCTTATAGCGAGGTGCGGCACTACCAATCATTTTCTTTTCACCAATACTTACAATTGTAGACTACGCCTAACATTCCACTTTTCCTACTTAGTTTGTGTTTCACAACCAAGTATTATTAATGTGTTCCTTTATGCCAATGAATACCCATACAAATTCATTATCAACAACATTATACAAGAGAAATGCACAATAGTATAAAGGGAGGGGCAACTCCCTGCAATATGAGTCTGCCCGATATCAATATATTATACAATCTTTACTTTTACAATGTACAAGTTAAATCTTGGGAAACCCCAAATTTACACATTAAATTTTCACAACTTCGGCAAACTCGGTTGCCCATCTCGTCGGCACCTCTGCACAGTCACCGCACGACTCACCAACCCTTCGTTCACCTCATCGCACAATCGTGTTGTTTGCCAAAATTGGGTGCGCCTCCAAGTCGCCACACACGGGCGCCTCTGCCCGAGACACACCTCCATTCACAATCTCAACACTCCACCAAGTCACCGTGCACACTTGCGCGATGGGCGGGTGCTCACCCGAGTCACCCAAGAACCCGTGCCAAGTCGTCGCACAAACCGGGCGCTCCTCCGTTTCATCGTCGGGCACCTTCGCACAAATCGGGCGATGCACACCCGTGCACGCCTCAACCGTCCATCAGGCACCACACACCCATGCACGTCCTCACCCAGCCACCGGGCACTCCTGCCCGCGCCTTCGCCCAATACCACGCTATCACCGTGCGGCCCTGCCCAAGAACGGGCACGTCTCCAAGTTCTGCGCCTCTACCTTGCTGCACCCATGCACTAGACTGCACCTTCTCCTTGTTGAGTGAAGATGTTGTGTGATTGTTGATGGTTCAAATGAGCTCCAACGCTCCTCAATATATACCAAACGCAGGGGGAAGTCTAGGCTGCCAAGCCGACTCACCCAACGCCCTCACTTCATCGCAAAGCCTCCAAACATCATGTCGACCCCTCATCAAATGTTGGTCGGCCTCCATATGTTTAACACCATGCCACCATGCATATATACATGCTCGCCCTCCTCTTCCTTATGCGCATTATCTCCATCGCATAACCAAGGGAGCTCGCACTTCAACCGAACTGCAGTCGCACTTCAACTGAACGCTCGTTCAAGCCTCATCTGCGATCACACTTCACCCGGTGGGCGAGTCAAGGACCGCATGTCCTTACATCACTTGTGACGCCCCCAGGCTGGCGGTAGTCTTTCAACTGCTCTTAGTGAGGTGTGGCACCATCGAACACTTTCTTTTCACCAGTACTTATGTTCATGGACTACGCCTAACCACTTATTCCTACTTAGTTTGTGTTTCTCAACCAAGTATTATTTCGTTATCCTTTATACCAATGAACACCCATACACATTCATTATCAATAGCAATTATAAATGATGAACACAATTGCACAGTATAAAGGAAGGGGCAACTCCCTGAACAATGGGTCTGCCCAACAATATATTATACAACAATTTACAAAGCTTTACAAGTATACTTGGAAACCCCAAGTTTCATACTTAGCCAAATTTACAATCCAAGGCAAAACTCAGTTGCCTAGCTCGTCAGCACCTCCGCACGGTCGCCGCATGACTTCACCAACGCTTTGTTCACCTTGTCGCACGATCGTGTTGTTTTCCCAACTCGGGCGCGCCTCCAAGTCGCCACACATGGGCGCCTCTGCCCGAGACACACCTCCGTTCACAATCTCAACACTCCACCAAGTCTTCATGCACACTTGCACGACAGGCAGGCGCTCACCCGAGTCACCAAGACACCCATGCCAAGTCATCGCATAAACTGGGCGCTCCTCTGTTTCACCGTCAAGCACCTTTGCACAAACCGAGTGCTCCTTCGTTTCCACCGTCAGGCACACTTTCGCACAAACCGAGCGCCACACATACACTGTGCATGCCTCACCCAACCTTCAGGCACCACACACCCATGCATGCCCTCACCCAACCACTGGGCGCTCCTGCCCGCACCTTCGCCCAATACCACGCTGCCACCGTGCGGCCCTGCCCAAGAATGGGCGCATTCCAACCTGCGCCTTTTCTCCTTAGTTCTACGCACTAGACCTGCGCCTTCTCCTTGTTGAGCGAAGATGTTGAGCGATGTTGAATGTGTTGAAATTCCATCCAACGCATCTCCATATATACCAAACATAGGGCGAAGTCTAGGCTGCCCAGCCGACTCGCCCAATGCCCTTACTTCATCGCAAAATCCACCTAAACATCAAGTCGGACTTCCTACACATGCGTTCACCCTCCGTCGGTTCCACACAATTGTTGGTCGGCCTCCATAATGTTAAACCGTGTCTTGACGCCATATAAACATCAGCTCACCCTCCTCATATGCGCATAACACCATCACACACTCAAGGGAGCTCACACTTCAACCTAACCGCAGCTCGTTCAGCTCTACCCGCGCGCACGTATGTTCCACCCGCATGCCCAGAACTACAAGTCGTTACATCCTCCTCCACCTGAAATCGTTGTCGTCCTCGACAACATACCATCCTAGTAGCCATCCACCAAGATCATCATCAATATCCGTCTCATCCTCGGTCCATGATGTCAACTCCTCCACATACTACAAACATCCCTACAACATATGTAGAACTACCATCTCTACCATGTGCCGTCCTCATCCTGTGAACTATCCTCCTCATATGCCTGATGCCAACATCTCTCTGTGTCGAACACCATCTCAGATTAACCTGATATCAACATATCTCTGCACACTTCCGGACCCCATGTTTGAACTAGTTGGGTACTTAATCCAACTGTCACACTCAAGCCATGAGAGTGAACATCCTTATGCCTTCACTAGTCTATCTCGAATTTCTGCCACATCTTGGACTCACCAAGAATCTCACCCATGCTCAGGTCCATGGAAACTCCATCCCATCTGCAACATGTCATGATGCTTGATGCCAAGCCATCCCTGCACCATCTGTCATACCTACTCAACCTGCTATAAGGACTCACTGCCATGAGAAACTAACAATGAGCCCCATCTTCTTGTCCATCTAAGAAGATGTCGAGGGAGTAGAGCCTGAAGGCTTACCCTCACTAATCAACTCAATCCATCTGTTAGGATCTTCAATCTCCATCCTCTGTAGAAAGTGACCCGATCCTCCTCCAGGACATTCGGCCTCACATATGCCTCATCATCATCATCATCCTTGACCACTTCTAACCTTCTTGACAAATCTAAGACCCTGCAAGACCCTGGTCTCTTGCCTCTTCAACCTCCTTGACCCTTACTTCAAGTTGTGTACACATAAGATCAGTGTACTCATGTTGAGTCTGGAGTTCCTCGAGCTCTTCCTTCATCTTCGAATTGGCCTCTTGATCTCTCATGACCAAGTCCATCTTCTTATTCCAGTAAGCCTCTAAGTCCTCCATCATTTCCAACACCTTTTCAATGAACCCAATAGTAGCATCCTTCGCACCGTGACTAGACCTAGCCTGAGATTCAACTGCCATTGTTAACAGCCTCCTTCTTCTTTGCA
>APFE030628592.1:3880-18167 GCA_000404065.3 Pinus taeda | reverse complement strand
CCACCAAACACTTTATTTTCACCAGTACTTATGTTCGTGGACTATGCCTAACCACTTATTCCTACTTAGTTTGTGTTTCTCAACCAAGTATTATTTCGTTATCCTTTATACCAATGAACACCCATACACATTCATTATCAATAGCAATTATAAATGATGAACACATTTGCACAGTATAAAGGGAGGGGAAACTCCCTGAACAATGAGTCTGCCCAACAATATATTATACAATAGTTTACAAAGCTTACAAGTATACGTGGAAACCCCAAGTTTCATACTTAGCCAAATTTACAATCCAAGGCAAAACTCGATTGCCTAGCTCATCGGCACCTTCGCACGGTCGCCACACGACTTCACCAACACTTCGTTCATCTTGTCGCATGATCGTGTTGTTTTCCCAACTCGGGCGCACCTCCAAGTCGCCACACACGGGCGCCTCTGCCCGAGACACACCTCCGTTCACAATCTCAACACTCCTCCAAGTCTTCATGCACACTTGCACGACAGGCGGGCACTCACTTGAGTCACCAAGACACCCGTGCCAAGTCGTCGCACAAACTGGGCGCTCCTCCATTTCACCGTCGGGCACCTTCGCATAAACCGGGAGCTCCTCCATTTCCACCGTCAGGCACACTTTCGCACAAACCGGGTGCCACACATACATCGTGCATGCCTCACCCAACCACCGAGTGCCACATATCCCTGCATGCCCTCACCCAACCACCGGGCGCTCCTGCCCGCACCTTCACCCAATACCACGTTGTCACCGTGCAACCCTACCTAAGAATGGGCGCATTCCAACCTGCGCCTTTTCTCCTTAGCTTTGTGAATTAGACCTACGCCTTCTCCTTGTTGAGCGAAGATGTTGAGTGATGTCGAATGTGTTGAAATGCCATCCAACGCATCTCCATATATACCAAACATAGGGCGAAGTCTAGGCTGCCCAGCCGACTCACCCAACGCCCTTACTTCATCGCAAAAGCCACCTAAACATCAAGTCAGCCTTCCTACATATGCGTTCACCCTCCGTCGATTCCACACAATCATTGGTCGGCCTCCACAATGTTAAACCATGTCTCCACGCCATATAAACATCATCTCGCCCTCCTCATATGCGCATAACACCATCGCACACTCAAGGGAGCTCGCACTTCAACCCAATCGCAGCTTGTTCAACTCTACCCGCGCGCCCGAAGTGCGACCGCGGATGGAGACTTGAACAAGCATGCGATTTAGAAGAGTGCGAGCTCGACCTTGGCATGCGAAGATGTTATGGCATAATGAACTGTGTGGAAGGTTTGGCCGAGCGGTTTATATATGCGTGGGAGCATGGAGGAGCACCCACGGGCCAACCAACAAACGATGCAAGGCCGACCTTGCAAGTGGGCGTTTGAAGGGAAGGCCGACTCATGTTTGTGATGGAGATGAGGGCGTGGGAAGGTCGGCTGGGCAGCCAAGACCTTGCCTTGCCACTTTTATAAACAAACATGGCATGGAGTTCATTTGGACATCGATCATTTGATCATCATCTCTCAACACAACACTTGGACGCAGGGTGAAGGTGGAGCGGAAGTGTGAGTTGGGTGAAGTCGTCATGCAGGGCTGCACGACGGGTGACCCGGGCGGGCGCCCATGCAGAGCTGCATGACAGGCGGCCGGGTGAGGGCATCTGTGTAGGACTGCACGATGGGCAACCCGAGCTGGGCGTGCAGGTGACTATGAGGGCGTCTGGGTAGGCAAGCATGACGGGCGGCCGGGTGAGGGCGTCCGTGCAGGCGTGCATGACGGGCGGCCCAAGTAGGGCGTCCGCTGAACGAACAAACCGAAGTGTTGAACGAGTGAACCAGGTAGGGCACGCCATGCACGGAGGTGAGTTGGTCGACACGGTCAGTGCATGCGGATGGGCGGTCGGGTGAGGGCGCATCGTGCACGATGGAACGATGGAGACGAAGGTTGGAACCGGAGGTCGTAGAGTTGGGCAGGCGGTACTACGTGCTATTCACACAATTTGGGTGTTTGCCAAGGGTTGGCAAGTGGGACTGTGTGTGGGCAAGTATACATGGTTTGGGCGTTTGTTGACCAATGAAGAGCGAGTCGAGTGAAGACATGCGACGAGGTGAACGACAAGTTGGTGAGTTATGCGGCAATAGTGCGGAGGTGCCGACGAGCTGGGCAACCGAGTTTGCCAAAGTTGGAAATTTGGCTAAGTATAAATTTGGGGTTTCCCAAGGACTTAGCCTATACTTTGTAAAAGTGGAAAAATTATACATATATTGATATTCAGGCAGACTCATATTGTAGGGAGTTGCCCCTCCCTTTATACTGTTGTGCATTTCTCTTGTATAATGCTATTGATAATGAATGTGTATGGGTATTCATTGGTATAAAGGAAACATAATAATACTTGGTAACGAAAATAAAACTAAGTATGGAGTGTTAAGGCGTAGTCTACAATCGTAAGTATTGGTGAAAAGAAAATGGTTGGTAGTGTCGCACCTTGCCTAGCATGGTTGGAAGACTACCGTCGCCCTGGCGTCGTGACAGTTGGTATCAGAGCAAGGTTGCTCGAGATGAAGTGACAATGGAAACAAGTACTTGCGGATGAAGGAAGTTGATTTCACATACAAGTGGAACAAGGGCTGGTTCATGGTTGCAGAGAACTTGGTGAAGTTGTTGAATGGTGAAACAGGTTTAGCAGGGGTGAAGCTCAGTGCTTGGGCCAAGCTGAATGACAAGGCATGGTAGGTTTGGAAGAATGCGAAGGGAAGCTCTTACTTACCTTATACAGGTTGAAGCGGATGAAAGAAGAGAATCCCCGGATTCGAGATAAGCTTGAATTCTTGGAAAAGAATGTTGAAGACGAACTTCTTCAACTTGGATGGACAATGGAGCAAGATGAAGTTGCAGATTGTGCTGACTAGGGAGAGGAAGTCGTGATGATTGAGGATGTTGCAGACGTGACAACGATGGAGGATGAACTTGAGATTGATCAAGTTGGACCAGGATCATGCAGTTTGCAGACATGGATAAATGAGGATACTCATATGGAGGAACTTCATGATGATGATGATGTAAGTACTATTGATACTTGTGTTTCACTTGAGCATTTGGTAGATGGACTGTATGCAGGGAGGGGCAAAGCCAGTTTGCTGATGTAGGGGAGCATCTTACCATGGATGTCTATGATGAGACCTTGTATGGAGAAGTAAGGATTGTTGACTGTTGCAGGACTTGTTGGGGTTGTTTGTGACCTTATGTTAGAAGGTACAAGGGCCCGTGACAAGGGAGGAGCATGATGATCATTGCGGATGATTGGGTCATGCTTTAGCCACATGGAGAATTGGTTAAGTGCCCGTAATGACTCATGGATAGGTTGAAGGGCACACACTTGAGGTACGATGATACTTGGGTGGACTTCTCATGGCTGAGACCAAGAAGCAAGTCTTGGTGGAACCTTCAGTGGGGGAGTTATGATGGAGAGACTCATGTGATGAAGATATGGTTGGGTGACCGAGTTCACTAGACCTAAGATTGCAGACTTGGATGAGGATGACCGATTGTTGTGATGGGTCTACTTGGTTGGACTACATGGGCAATTTAGTCATGTACATCAGGTCGGAGACATGGAGCATGGCAGTATTATGCAGGGACATTATGCAGGAGCACTTGTAGAGGTGTCACTTATGGGCATCCAATGAGGAGTGCCGAGGCAGGGATGTTGTGCAGATGGACTTGCTGGTGTGACATGGAGATATTTTACTTATGAGCCGATGGAGAGGTTGTGCACTTATGTACAACAAGGCAATGGACTTGGATGGAGTTGTGAGCAGACTATGGAGCATTCCTACTACATGGAGAGCTGAGGCATCTTGCAGAGACCTTTGGGCAGAGACTTGTATGCTTGTTGAGATGTTGGTTGGAGATGACTCATGGAGCTCATGATGACATGAGATTGTTGTGACTTTTGGGGACTTAAAATATGGTGGACTTAGAGGATCTGATGCATTAAGGAGCTGAGGTCAGAGACTTTGATGTAGGATGGGGTGCATACTTTCAAGTACATGTATGGGAATGGCTTGAAAGAGTGACTTGATGTGGAGGATTGATATAAGACACTTTGGAGTGATGGAATTACGACGATGATGATGCCTTGGTGGCAACACTTGGGCATGGGTTGAGTGAGACTTAACCACTTTTGACACATGGGAGCTGATTGATCTATGATCATGGGCAGCACATGGATAGATGAGACAGGTATATACTTGTTTCTATGGTAGACTTGAGGGATGGCACATTGCAGATATGATGGAGGTTGCTTCATGGACCTGGATGTGGCACATCGAGAGTCGGGTTCAATGAGATGGTCTCTTCATATTAAGGAGATACACATATGGATGATGATGTTGGGGTAGATGTGCAGCACATTAGTACCAGCCATCATGGACAACATGTTGCAGATGAGATGAGGACTACTTCATGGACCTGACATGGCTTACACTTATACAGATATGGATTCTTGATCGAGTTGAGGATGTGACGGGATGTTCTGAGAAACAACTGATAGTGCCATGAGGATGTGCATTCTCATGGTTTGAGCGTGACAGTTGGACTGATCACCTGACTAGTTTGAGTCATGAGGGGATCCAGTGTACAGAGAGATGTTAGCATTTGTTGGAGTATCATGGCAGTAGTTCACACGAGGACGACACGTGATGAGGTCGAAACGAGAGGTTGCAGGAAGCATGTAGCTTGAGATGAAGGGCCCAGCCTTCCACGATGGAGAGCAGCATGTGGAGATTGTGACAGGGTGGTCGATGGTCATGGATTAAGATGATTTCTGATGTATGACATACCGATGGGGTGTATACCTTGGTATGGTGATCTCGGTGACAGATGGTTGTCAGGTTGAGACATGATGGAGACAGTGGTTCTACATATGATGCAGAGATGTTTGCAGTATGTGGAGGAGTTGACATCATGGGTGAGACAGACATTGTTGATCCTGGTGGATAGCTACCAGGATGGTATGTTGTAGAGGACGGCAATGACTTCAGGTGGAGGAGGATGTTACGACCTGCAGTTCCACCCGAAGTGCGACCGCGGATGGAGGATTGAACGAGCGTGCGGTTTAGAAGAGTGCGAGCTCGACCTTGGCGTGTGAATATGTTATGGCATAATGAAGTGCGTGGAAGGTTTGGGCAAGCAGTTTATATATGTGTGGGAGTCTGGAGGAGCACCCACGGGTTGACCAACAAACGATGCAAGGCCGACCTTGCATGTGGGTGTTTGAAGGGAAGGCCGACTCATGTTTGCGATGGAGATGAGGGTGTAGGCAGGTCGGCTGGGCAGCCAAGACCTCACCTTGCCACTCGTATAAACAAACATGGCGTAGAGTTCATTTGGACATCGATCATTCGATCATCATCTCTCAACACAACACTTGGATGCAGGGCGAAGGCGGAGCCGAAGTGCGAGTTGGGCGAAGTCACCGTGCAGGGCTACACGACGGGTGACCCGGGTGGGCGCCCGTGCAGAACTGCACAACGGGCGGCCGGGGGAGGGCGTCCGTGTAGGACTGCACGACAGGCGACCCAAGCTGGGTGTGCATGTGACTGTGAGGGCATCCTGGTAGGCATGCACGAGGGCGACCATGTGAGGGCGTTCGTGCAGGTGTGCACGACTAGCGGCCCAAGTAGGGAGTTCGCTGAACGAACAAACCGAAGTGTTGAACGGGTGAACCGGGTAGGGCGCGTCATGCATGGAGGTGAGTTGGTCGACACAGTGTGGGCGTGCGGATGGGCGACCGGGTGAGGGCATGCCATGCACGACAAAACGGTGGAGACGAAGGTTGGAACCGAAGGTCGTAGAGTTGGGCAGGTGGTACTACGTGTTGTTTCACACGATTTGGGTGTTTGCCAAGGATTGGCAAGTGGGACTGTGTGTGGGCAGGTATACATGGTTTGGGCGTTTGCTGACCAACGAAGAGCGAGCAAGGTGAGGACGTGCGATGAGGTGAACGACGGGTTGGTGAGTCGTGCGGCGACCCTGCGGAGGTGCCGACGAGCTGGGCAACCGAGTTTGCCAAAGTTGGAAATTTTGCTAAGTATAAATTTGGGGTTTCCCAAGGACTTAGCCTATACTTTGTAAAAGTGGAAAAATTATACATATATTGATATTTGGGCAGACTCATATTGCAGGGAGTTGCCCCTCCCTTTATACTGTTGTGCATTTCTCTTGTATAATGCTATTGATAATGAATGTGTATGGGTATTCATTGGTATAAAGGAAACATAATAATACTTGGTAACGAAAATAAAACTAAGTATGGAAGGTTAAGGCATAGTCTACAATCGTAAGTATTGGTGAAAAGAAAATGGTTGGTAGTGCCGCACCTCGCCTAGCACGGTTGGAAAATTACCACCACCATGGCATCATGACAGTTGTTACACCCCTACACCTGCGGTAGTCTTTCAACCGCTTATAGCGAGGTGCGGCACTACCAATCGTTTTCTTTTCACCAATACGTACGATTGTAGACTACGTCTAACATTCCACTGTTTCTTACTTAGTTTGTGTTTCGCAACCAAGTATTATTAATGTGTTCCTTTATACCAATGAATACCCATACACATTCGTTATCAACAGCATTATACAAGAGAAATGCACAACAGTATAAATGGAGGGGCAACTTAGTCATGGAAATTATGTTGGAGACATGGAGCATGGCAGTCTTATGCCGGGACATTGTGCAAGAGCACTTGTAGAGATGTCACTTATGGGTATCCAATGAGGAGTGCCAAGGCAGGGATGTTGTGCAAGTGGATTTGCTGATGTGACATGGAGATGTTTTACTTATGAGCCGATGGAGAGGTTGTGCACTTATGTACAACAAGGCCATGGACTTGGATGGAGTTGTGAGCAGACTATGGAACATTCCTACTACATGGAGAGCTGAGGCATCTTGTAGAGACCTTTGGGCCAAGACTTGTATGCTTGCTGAGACGTTGGTTGGAGATGACTCATGGAGCTCATGATGACATGAGGTTGTGACTTTGGGGACTTCATATATGGTGGACTTGGAGGATCTGATGCATTGAGGAGCTGAGGTCAGAGACTTTGATGCAGGATGGGGTGCATACTTTCAAGTACATGTATGGGAATGGCTTGAAAGAATGACTTGATGTGGAGGATCGATATGAGACACTTTGGAGTGATGGAGTTACAATGATGATGATGCCTTGGTGGGACACTTGGGCATGGATTGAGCCGAGACTCAACCACTTTTGACACATGGGAGTTGATTGATCTATGATCATGGGTAGCACATGGATAGATGAGACAGGTGTATACTTGTTTCTATGGCGGACTTGAGGGATGGTACATTGCAAATATGATGAAGGTTTCTTCATGGACCTAAATGTGGCACACTAAGAGTTGGAGTTTGATGAGATGGTCTCTTGACATTGAGGAGATACACATATGGATGATGTTGGGGTGGATGTGACTGATTTCATGCAGCACATTAGTACCAGACATCATGGACAGCATGTTGCAGATGAGATGAGGGCTACTTCATGGACCTGAGCATGGCTTACTTATATGGAGATGGATCCTTAATCGAGTTGAGGATGTGACGTGATGTTCTGAGAAACAACTGATGATGGCATGAGGATATTCACTCTCATGGTTTGGGCGTGACGGTTGGATTAGCTACCCAACTAGTTCAGACATGGGGTCGCGAACTGTACAGAGATGTGTTAGCATTCTGTTGGAGTATCATGGCAGCAGTTCGCATGATGACAACACATGATGAGGTCGACACGATATGTCGCAGTGAGCATGTAGCTTGAGATGGAGGGACCAGCCTTCCATGATGGGGAGCAGCATGTGGAGATTGTGACAGGATGGTCGATGGTCATGGATTGAGATGATTTCCAATGTATGACATACTGATGGGGTGTATACCTTGGTGTGGTGATCTTGGTGACAGAAGGTTGCCGAGACGAGACATGATGGAGACAGTGGTTCTACATATGTTGCAGAGATGATTGTAGTATGTGGAGGAGTTGACATCATGGATGAGATAGTTGTTGATGATCTTGGTGGATGGCTAGCAGGATGTTATGTTGTCGAGGATGACAACGATTTCAAGTGGAGGAGAATGTAATAACCTGCAATTCAGTTGACGTACGACCGCGGGTGGAGGCTTGAACGAGCACGCAGGTAGAGCTGAACGACTGCGGTTGGACGAAGTGCGAGCTCCCTCGATATGCGACGATGTGTGATGCACATAATAGAAGGAGGTTGAGCATGTTTATATGTGTAGAGCATGGCGTTAAAACATATGGAGCCAACCCATACTTAGACACAAAGCCGGCGGAATAGTTGTGGAAAGTGGGGGCGTGTGAAGCATGGAGGACGAGTCGGCCAGGTGAGCTAACTCGCCCTGCCGTGCGTATATATTGGGAGAGCGTTGGATCTCATTCCAACAACATTCGATCATCGCTCAACAAGAAGAGTGCACAAATACAAGGTGTGTAGGTGCAGCAAGGAGATAGAGGCATAGTTTGGAGATGCGCCCATTCTTGGGCAAGGTCGCACGGAGTTAGTCACTCATCTTGGTTTTGGGTGAAGGGCGCGGGCAGGAGTGCTCGGTAGTTGGGTGAAGGCATGCACGAGTGTGTGGCGCCTGATGGATGGTTGAGGCGTGCACGGGTGTATGGCGCCCGATTTGTGCAAAGGTGCCCGGCGGGGAAACGGAGGAGCGCCCTATTTGTGCGACGACTTGGCACGGGTTCTTGGGTGACTCGGGTGAGCACCCGCCCGTCGTGCAAGTGTGCATGGTGACTTGGTGGAGTGTTGAGATTATGAACAGAGGTGTGTCTCGGGCAAAGGCACCCGTGTGTGGCGACTTAGAGGCGCGCCCAAGTTTGGCAAACAACACGATCGTGCGACGAGGTGAACGAAGGTTTGGTGAGTCGTGCGACTACCGTGCGGAGGTGCCGACGAGCTGGGAAACCAAGTTTGCCGAAGTTGTGAAAATTGGCTAAGTATAAATTTGGGGTTTCCCAAGATTTAACTTGTACTTTGTAAAAGTGAAGATTGATATTGATTCGGGCATACTCATATTGTAGGGAGTTGCCCCTCCCTTTATACTATTGTGCATTTCTCTTGTATAATGTTGTTGATAATGAATGTGTATGGGTATTCATTGGTATAAAAGAACACATTAATAATACTTGGTTTTGAAACACAAACTAAGTAGGAAAAGTGGAATGTTAGGCGTAGTCTATAATCGTAAGAATTGGTGAAAAGAAAACGATTGGTAGTGCCGCACCTCACTATAAGCGGTTGAAAAAGTTTGTGTGTGCTCATAGGAATAGTTTAGGGAAATCGCATTAGATGTGTTCTTTGTTCTTTGATTAAAATAATTTGATTGCTCTATCCCTACTAGCTAAGGTTTTCATTGTTCAAATTGGATGAAAAGGATGCTTATCATATTAGTTTCATTCTAGGAATTTCAAAGACATCACATGGTGAACCTTGAAAGTCAAATTCTTAATCAAGATCAGCTTAAAATTAACCTCAATTAACCTAATGGAGCATTTTCACCTAACGTAAAACATTTAGAGGTTCCAGGCTAGAGACATGTTCCGGCGTCGTAAAACAAAGCAGTTGTCACTAACTTGTCTGTGATACATTCTAAGTGTGATAGCTCATTCCACGTATGTGAGTATATTGTAGCTCATCCACGTACCTTCAGGTATATAGGGCAGTGTTATAGTACGTAAAGTATAAAGGAATGCTCTCACTGTGTGATTTCACATTAGACAGTGCTAATACGGATTGGGCCTCCATGTACTTTTGGGTATATATGGAAGGACAACACTAGGTTGCTATCCATCCTTAGGTAACCAAGTTGGTCACCTTGTACACTGTGATACACTGAACACAGCATTTGGGGAGATTGCCTGCCCGTACTTCTCGGTTCGCCGGGAGGTATTCTGCAGTTCACAATTGCTTGGTAAACCTTTTGCCTAGCTTACCCCTTTTTGTTTATTTATTTTTTGTAATAAAATTGATCATCAATCATGGAGGAACATCAACCCTTACCTGTCGTATGCGGAGGACAGTGAGTAAACCGCCTTTACCACCTGAAGCTACACCCATCCTGTCAAAAGGTCTCGTTTGACTGAATCCAGTACTTCACAAACTTATGGTTCTTCATTTGAATTACCATAAACACCTATACTGGTAAGTATTGTGACCCCAATTACTCCTACAGTTACTAGTACATTTTTTACTGAAGTGGAATCTCCATAATTACCTAAGGATACTAGAACTGAATCTAGTGAAATGATAACCCAAGTTGTTCAACAACAAGTTGGTTCTCAACTCAAAGTTGTTCAACAAGAAATTACTTCTGAACCTGAATCTTCTCAACCAGAATTTGATTTTGAACCTATCACTATTCAATTAGAAGTTACTTCTGAACCAGAAGTTGTTCAAGAAGCCCAACCTAAACCTATTCTTTTATTAGAACACTTGGATCTGGAGGTTGAACAATCAAAAGTTGTTACCTTACCAAAAGAAGATCGACCAGTACATCCTCAGACATTTGTAACTGTCGAGACTTCCTCTTTATCTTAGGAACAAATACCAGAAATCTATTATGGACCTGACGGTGAAATTCTTCCACCTGGTTTGCTTTCGATAGAAGAGAAACCTGCCGTAGAAACACCTAGAACTCCATTCCATTTTGGAACTGGACTTTATATGTATCCTCATACTCCTCATTTTACTCCTCCTTTTGATCTTGATTACTTTCAAACACCCGTTGATTTCATTAGGAAATTTATTTGGACATTTGACTATGACAGAGTCAACATCCCAAAACGTACCATATGTTACGGCTACGGCAGAATTTTCTGTCGCAACCTCTTCTATGTTTACTACGACACCTAAGTCACACTTGTATGGTGTTCCATCCATCGCACCAGATTACCAATCTTTATCTGGAACCCACTCAGGTGTTGCTTCTAGCCCTTGGTCTTCATCAATGTCCTCTACTGGAATTTTATCTGGTTCTTCATTAACATATATCGAACAGCTAGACCCATCAAGTCAATACCAAGTTGGTTCATCTGGTTATTGTCCCATGTATTTGTGTTACACTGGACTATCCCATATGGAGAACAATATGCACAATCTCCTTATCCTCCATTTTCTGGGGGGCAACCATATGTCGGTATGTCGTCGTCTTTAGGTTAGCCTAGAATGATTGTCTGTCAGTAGCAGCCAACGACGCCCATTCAATCTAGGCTTGTGTATCCATCACAACCTATGCAATATATCTCATCCATGTCTACTATGCCTGTTGTTACAACATTACCGCAGTCACAAGCTCAGATTGTTGTATCTCAACCTGTGCAAGTTGGTCCTTCAACCTCAGACCCCTAAGTTTCAGGTTTATAGATTTAGCCTTCTCAGAAATTTTTACAACAACCACTTGTGCCTGGAGTCCAACAAGCTCAGGCCAATTTACCTTTTACTGGAATGACTCAAACTGACACTGGTTTGGTGTATTCACAACTTGGTCAAGCTCACATTAGTGGGCAACAATCGTTAAATCAACAACCATTGTATCAACACCAACAACAATTGCTTCAACAGCCTTGGCAGCCCCAATATCAACAGCAACAATTCCAGCAATACCAACCTCAACCTGGACTTGGTCAATAAGCCTATGCTAGGTTTGGTTAGAAACAATTTTACCCAGGTCTTGGTCAACAAGCCTATGCTAGGTTTGGACAACAAAAAATGTATCCTGGTGCTCAACAACAACCTTACACTGGATTTGGTCAACAAACTTACCCTTATAAAGGTTACTAGCAGCAGATGCCTTATGCTGGTTTGCAAAGGCTTATTGCCCAGGCAATCCCATCTTACCCTAGATATGCTCAACCTGACCTCAATAGACAGTTTCCTTTTGTTGCAACACTTGAATTACCATATCTAAATCGGCTCACCAATTACCCAATTGTTTATGCACCTTGGTGGCCAGTGATTCCTCATAAATTACCTTCCGATATTTTGAAATTCAATGGAAACCCTGGAGAAGACCCATCCAACCATGTCATGACTTTTCATTTATGGTGTTCATCAAACTCCTTGAATGATGATTCAGTTAGACTACGTCTTTTCTAGAGAACGCTTACTGTTCCGGATACTAAGTGGTACATTGAGTTACCACGAGCTTCTTTTGATAACTTTACTACCTTAGCTACCACATTTTTAACCCACTTCCAGTTACCCATACGATATGAAACTGGAACAGAACTATTAACCAACTTTAAACAAACCACTGCTAGAACTGAGTGGTTTATAAAATCCTTGTTTCCATCTGTTAGCACTTGAAATTTCACCTAGGCTGAGATAGACAAATCTCAAGGCTACATCAAACCATTTCACCTCGTAGCTAGCCCTACGGGGTATGAGAAGGCTCTCTCTGGTCAAACTCGGTGGATTTTTCAATAGGATTAGTTGACCAATTAGAAACACTGATATTAGGCTAGTAAACTGATAAGGAGGGTTGATTTAAAGTTTTTGGGGTTTTTGGTGGCAATTGGAGGGAGTGCAATTCAAGGTGCGGGGATTGAGCTTAGTTTTTGCAGGTGGGTCTTTGGGGCAAGGTAGGAGTTTGTGCTGATGCCTTTAGCTGAGATGGATGATCAAGGAGAAAAGAAGAGAGGCTAAAGAGGGCAAACAATGACTTTGAATCCTCTCTAGACAGTGGAAAACATAAATATTAAACAAAATTGAAAGCTGAGCATGGCATGCATGAATTCAAACTTTATCACTTCTTTCGTTTAATTAGCAGCAATAGAATGAGAGATGAAACACATAAACACACTTACAATGACAAGTAGGAAACACACCATCAACACAATAATCCACAAGAATCCACAATGATGTCTGCAAAACCCTGGCCTTCCTTTCCCTCAAATTGCAAAGATACAAGTAAAATATACAATAGAGCTTCTCCCTCTAGAGTCCAACCATGAAAATGAGTAAGAGAAGGCATAATATAGAAGGTATAACTCCTTTCCCCACCTCTAGGGGTTGAGCTCAGCTTCCTAGGAGCTGTTTTAACTAATTCCAAACTAAGCACTAGATAATAGGCAGTCAAAACAACTTGCCTCTAAAACTTAGGAAACCTGTCCATGCATTAAATATTTACCATTTACATCAAGGAAACTTCTAGAAGTGGTCAAGGAGAGTAAAAGTATCTAAGTGCCATGAAATTTACACAAAAATCCATCATTTACATGCCTCAAAAGTCAACCAAGGTGAAAACAGTGTTTTGCTGGCCGAACTGGTCAAAACAAGCAAATTTCCCTGAGTGGTCGCTCCCCTGACTTTGACTGGTCGTGCGCATTGGAAGCTCTGTTTGAGGGCCTTACCTGTGTCCAAATCAGGTGAAAGATAGCTCATTGGAAAGTTCTGTGAGTCTACTTTCCAACCCCACTGGAATTTCTGAATTTGGAGTTGATTTGACCCCTCAAACGTCATTTCTCCCAAGGCAGCTTTCTGCAACTCAAAAAAGGGGCAGAAAGTCAAAATTTGCATGTATTTTGAGCTTTTGGAAGCCTAAATCTTCATAAAATATGAAACCCATCCATAGGCAAGTGTATTTTTGCATGAAAATTCCAAAAATGTAGAGTTTTCCCCGTTCTGAGCTGTCCCTATGACTGGTCGCGCACGGGGTGAGACCACTCAAATGGCCAAAACCTATAAAATTCTCAAAAATGCCAAAAAAGCCTCAAAACTCTCAAAATTTCTTGAGTTTGTTGCTAGAAGGAGGCTAATTAGTATCATGGTGAGTGAGAGAAGCCTCGGTCAAGATGCGGAGTGGGTTGGTCTTCTTCTTCCGTTTTTGTGCTTTGGCCAACCACCTTGGATCCGGCGATTGTAATTTTGACATTTCTCTAAAACCATGAAACCTGTGCAAAAAATGAAAGAGGTTTTTCTTATTTGGCATGTTATGGACAAAAACCTCTCTCAGTTTCCCAAAATTCATCTTTTACTGATCTGAAACATCATTTGAGTGAAACTTGCCCCGATGTGTGAAACAAGGAATTTGGTCGAAAAGAAGCGAAATGAAGGGGATAGGGGGCTTCTAAATTCTTGGGGAAACTTCTGGGAGTGGGGAGGGATGTTAGGAAGCAGGGGAAAGTGGAATCTCAGAGATTGAGTGAGGGGAAGGGGTCCAAAAGGGAAAATCACA
>APFE030628585.1:45475-63390 GCA_000404065.3 Pinus taeda | reverse complement strand
CCAGATTTGACGGCTCCTATTCATTGTTGGTTTAAGCCTCCGATAAGCCTATTTTTGGTCATTTCTTTGTTTTTTTGCCTTTCGACAGTGTAGTCTGATATTTTTTAAACCTCTCCTTTTGCGATGGTTTTGATCTTTTAGGACCCATTTTTAGGGGATTTTTCCTTTTTTTCCCAAAGGAAAAAGGGCAGCTTCATTTTGTGATATCTTCTACATCCTAAGTCAGTTTTTGCCCATTCAAGTTGCAGGAGATTCAGAATGAGAAAATATCTGCAATGGGGCTAGTTCCAGGAACTCCCTTGGGCTTTCATTTTCCTAAGTGAGGAACACTTAGACTTAGGAGTCTATCCAAAATCCATTTTGGATCACGTCTTCCCACTAAAATAACTTTATGTCTCCAAAAGACTGATATAATGATCTGAACATTAAATGAGAGTGACTCACCCTCTTCTTTCAGCCTCCCCCTACACTTTCCTTGCATAGTGCCTCCGAACCAAAGTTTCTAACCACTTCCCTTCTTGGATGGGTTCGTCTTCTTGGGAAGAATTGTCTTCCTCCTTGCCTTCTTGCAGAATTTCTATTGAAATGGTCATAGAAGGTGGTTTGAACTTCTTAGCCTTGATCATTAATCCAAGGTGGCTCAAACAAATGTGAAGTACATATGCTCCACAAAACTTTCATTTGTACCTGTTGGACAAGCTGTCAACAACAACTGTTAACAACAACAGAAACACATACAACAATTGGATGGCCTAAACTCCTGCTTCAGCAAAAGAAACAGATTTTCACATCTTGTGAACACCTCCATGTCTTACATCTGCATATAAATGATGGACTAGATAACAAGCCCACAAAACATGCCTTTAAACAAATGACTCTTCAAGTCAAGCGTGTAGAAAAATACCATTAAGACTCTTTTCAAAAGATGAAACACTTCATTATTATCTCCATCTTGGAGACCAAGTTAACTTCTCCCAAGTCAACATTGCATCACATGCATGTCAAAGTAATCAACCCTACAAGTTAATTACACATACATGTTCAAAATAAGGAAAACATCAACATCCCTATGTCCATGCACATCATGCTCATGCATGCATTTCATCCTTCAACTTTCACTTAAGTACACTGTACTTTCGAAGCTGAAATGAAATATAATGTTGTAGCAATAAAATGAGTCTCCTACTCAACTTTTCCATTCACCTACTTGGTAAAATCCTGCAACTTGCATTCCATTAACAAAGAAATGCAACTAGATGCATCAATAGACATGCAACCTTAATTGGAAAAGAACTCTAACCATTCCTTACCAATCCTCTTCGAAGGTACTACCTTTGTCTGCACATCAACATCATCATGTGAATCATCCTGAGACACATCATTCATGGAATCTTCTTTTCCGTTCCTCCCATCTTCTCTTTCCACTTTCTTCAGCTTTTGTGGAAGCATTGCTGGATTCAGATTCCAACATCTTTCAGCAAGATGCCCTTGCTTATAGCAGTAAGTGAAACACATGTGCATCCTCTTGGCAGCATGATTTTCCTTGTCCAATGGACCTTTGGCTTTTTTCTTCTTTTCCTTCAAAAGTTTCCTGTATGTGGCCATTCTCTTCCAACATCTAGAAACATGATGGTTATCCAAACCACAAAAGGAACATGGAATTCTTTTCCCATGCTTATGTGGAAATTTATCATGCTTTGCACAATCAAAAGGAAAATGTTTAGAACTAGATTTATACCTTGCTCTTTCACCTTTATTTCCTTCATGAGGAGGTGAATCAAATGAAGAAGTGGATCCCTTTGGAACACCATCAATCTCTTCAAGGCTGTTAGATTCTCCCCAACTCTCTAGTTCAAGTGTGTGCTTTTGAACACCTGCATCCTGCAAATGATGTTTCAAGCTATTGCATTCCTCCTGAATACAACCTTCACACTCTTGAAGACCTGCAATGCAACATCTTCTTGGAGCTTTTTTAATGGTCTGCATGGCAGCTTTGGAACTTTCTCCATAAGCTTGTCCATAGCCAAGACCCAAATACTTAGGCCTTTCCTCCACCATTATTGGTTCAACAATACCTTGTGCATGCTTTCCCAAGCCATTTCCTTCATAGCCCATCTTGGAAATTAGCTTGGAACCTATGCCTCTATTATGTTTTTCGAAAGGACCAATATAAGCATTCTCAGAGGAATTTGAAGACAAACTGGAATGGTTTATCTCTTCTTCAAGCTGATACTTGACCAAGGCTTCTTTGAAAACAAAGAGATGTGACTCCAACTCATGCATCCTCTTCAGGTTCATATTTGCAATATGAAGTTGCCTCTCCATTTCCTGCAGTCTATCAGAAAGCAATTGCTTCTCTTCCTTCATGGAATTCAACTGTTCTCTAAGTATGTTTCTCTTCCTTCCATCCTCATACATTTCTCTCACCATATCCATCATGGTGGACAACTCTTGCTTCATGTCTTCATCAAAGAATCTTGTGAAGAATGCAGAATTTGAGGACCCACTTGTAGAAGTTGTCATTATGCCAATGAACAAAAGAACTTCAAACAAGATTAAAAAAAGGTTTTATTAAGCAGCCTTTTGCAACAAACCTCTTGTGCTTCAAGGATTTCTTTGAGGTCCTTTGGAATAGAAGAATGCCTTCAACCATTCTTCCTTCTTGTCCTTCTTGGACTAAGCTATCAATAGCTTTCCATTTACCTCCGCAAACTCAAACAACAGTCAGTCTGCAACAAGCATACAATCAATCAGACAATCAATCCTTGCTCTGTCAATCAAGCATTCTGATATAACCTTCCTTTGAAGGTGGGTTTAATCAAACTTAAGCTCCGATACCACCTAATCTGAAAATGGGGTACTTAGGTTTCTTGTCTAACTTACAATAACCTCTCCCACTTCCAAAGCTTAATTGTTCCTAAGTATTTATGATTAACTAGTGCGGATATGTGCTGAACAGAAGGTGTATGCTGGTGTTGATTATTAAAACTATTTATGTGTTGTGATTTAATGTGCTCAAACTGATATATAAATACATATAACATTAAATAAAGCAATAGAGACAATGCAGCAATAAAACACACATAGAACAACAATATTAATTTGGAGTTCACCCAAAACCCTTGGGCTATGTCTTTGTGAGCTCTAGTCAACTCAAATAGGCTCTCTGGGATTATGGTATAAGTCCTTTTTAAAAGCTCTTGGCTCAACTCCTATTGTTTTACACAGAAGCAGTGAGTTCAGACACCATGTCATTCCCTGGCTCTTGAAGCTCTGGCTCTTGGCTCTTGGTTCTGGCTCTAACTCTGGCTCTTCAGCTCTGACTTTGGCTCTAGCTCTTCAGCTCTAGCTTCTTTGGCCCTCTATCAGTTTACAGTTCTCTTGGCTTTTCACTTGACTTCCAAGAGATTCCCTTGGTTATTCTTTTTCCTTCTGCGCTGCCTCTTTCTTCTCTTTTTCGCCTTAGCTTCCTGCTTTGGTTCCGCTTTTAGCAACAACCCCCAACAACCTTCAACAACCTTTGTCTCTATCGTTCTGTGGCTTTTTAAGCCAAATCGGCACTGTCGGTTCATTTTCCCTCTTGGGCTCTCTAGCTTGCTACTTTGGTCCACTCAAATCCCCTATATGAGTGTTATATAATCATTGCTAACACCTTTAGGGGAGGTGGCCACCTGTTCTACAACGGAAAAGTGCATTGCCACTTGAAATCCCCCAGAAACAGTCGTTCCCTATTTACACAGAGAAACGTTGTAAAACACGGGAAAAATGGCCAAATCTCTATTTATCGGACTTCAAAATCCCTTAAATCACTCTATAACCATATTGAGTCCGCCTTTTAATTGCTTATCGCATCTCCATCGTGGATCTGAGAGATCTAGATCCAACGGTTGAGATCCATTTTGGACAGATCATTCATACGGGGGTTAACTGCCCGATAAGGGTGGTTTTCTCTCTCCTCAGCCTAGACACCTGGTAGTCATTGTATGGGATCGCGCGGAGCCCAACCCAAACCATTTGCTGCCTTTGGTCCTCCCGAAATCCTGTCTTTTTCGTGATTTCCTTTGTATTTTAAAAATACATTAAAACATTGAAATATTGCATAACGGCTTTATGGTGGACTTGAAATATTATACATTTGCATTTAGGAACCCCTTCGGGTTCGGATTCATCGCATGGGCGCATTCCTTCTCTTTTCGTTTATTAAACGAAATATGCGAAAATACATGGAAAATGCCTTTGGGTGGATTTCAAAATTTATGGCATATCGTTTATAACTCTATCGCTTTGGCTATTGTAGCGCAGATATATATATATATAATATATATATATTATATTATATATAATATATTATAGTTATATATAATTATTATATATATTTTATACTATATATATATATTATATATATATAGATATATATGTATGTATGGCAGCTCCTCTATGTAGCTCTGATGCGATACTGCGATGCGACTTGTCGTAATCACATCTCGCATAAGCCTCAGGCCATTTGGTAAGTACTCCGCTGTAATCACCGATTGCGATATCGTGATCGCAATAATCATATAACATGTTCTGATATCCTCTGCCTACCACCGCCGATTGCGATTTTCCGATCAGATCTGAACCATTGATCGGCCAGATCCAACGACTTGTGTTCATTGTTGGTTTAAGCCTCCGATAGGCCTGTTTTTGGTCATTTATTTGTGCTTTTGCCTTCCGATAGTGTAGTCCGATATTTCTAAAACTTCTTCTTTTGCAATGATTTTTATCTTTTAGGAGATTTTGAAGACTTCGAGGGCTTTTAGGACCCATCTTTAGGGGATTTTGCCTTTTTTTTCCAAAGGAAAAAGGGCAGCTTTATTTTGTGATAACTTCTACATCCTAAGTCAGTTTTTGCCCATTCAAGTTGCAGGAGATTCAGAATGAGACGATCTCTGCAATGGGGCTAGTTCCGGGAACTCCCTTGGACTTTAATTTTCCTCAGTGAGGAACACTTAGACTTAGGAGTCTATCCAAAATCCATTTTGGATCATTATGCAATGTGACTCCCTCCTGAGCTTAACTCTGCAGGTTCTTTAATTAATGTCCCTCCAAAACATTACTTGGTTCTTCAAATGGATTCAACGATCCATCTCATTCCTCTATATTCTTCTCCTCTATAACTCAACATAACCTTCTTTAACTTTGAAATCGGGACTCATTCACCCTCATAAACCTTTGTTAATCCTTATGCCACACATATAACCAATTCCCACACTATAGCTTTGATTATCCCAGACTTAACCACAAAACCCTCTATCGCGCTTTAATCCATTTATAAAAGAATACATATAAACATATGTTAACTCACCTTTTCCGCCTTTTCCAAAGCCTTTGCACAGTTCCGAGACTTAGCTTTATCACTAATCGCAATCGCTCCTTCGCGGTCATACTACTCATGAAACCTTCCACTTCTGATTTGCGATAACGCCGGGTTTGTAAACTCAAATATTATAAACCCGCATCTATAACTTTGTCGGGTCTCCTCCCTGAAGCCTTTCTACGCGTTGCTCCTTTACATCACGATCTCTGATTTCTCTTATCTCTGATCTATCGCTATCAGCTATCACTTAATCGGCCCATCACAACTTTCCATGTCGGCATTCCATTACCGCCGTCACTTAACTTACCTGATATGCGATCGGCAATTAGATCTCTGTCATTGATCAATTATGTGATCCAATGGTCCATGCTTCATCGCATTATCACAATCGCTCAGGCTTGGGGCCAGGGTTCTTTATTCCCACTGCTTTCCTCCGATGCGATATTAAACTCTGATCCGCTCTTGCGATCTCATCCTGACTATTGATCGTAAAGATCCAACAGTTGATGAGCATTAGCGCTTCACTTCTCTTTGATTGGTTTTTACGCCACTCTTGAACGATTTCTCTGTGGTTTGGTTTATTTTGGGTTTCCTCGTTCTTCCGCCACTATGCGATGCGACTCCCTCCTGAGCTTAACTATGCAGGTTCTTTAATTAATGTCCCTCCAAAACATTACTTGGTTCTTCAAATGGATTCAACGATCCATCTCATTCATCTCTATTCTCTTATTCCTCTCTAATATTATTATGAGCTATTCTTATTATTAATTAATATATATTAGGAGTTTATATAATTTTTATAATATTTATTAATCAATATATATAAATTAATCTGGTTGGTTATTATTTTATAGTTATTATAATCCTAAATATTTGATAATAACTAAACCTATGTAAAACTCTAAAAAGATATATTAAATACTTAAAGCCTAGAATAATAATATATTATTATTATGAGGTTTATTATTATAATAATATTAATATATCATAAGTATATTTAATTATAGTAGAATTAATTGCTATTATTTGCACATTATTTAAATTTCATAAATAATTAAATATTGGTATTTATTGTTTTCTTAGTTATAAACAATATTGTTATATTATTATTATAATAATTATTATATTTGTATATTTATAATAATTAAATATTATTATAATCATTATTTATTATAATTATAATTGTTTTATTTTATATTTCTATATTATTATATTATTTAAATTATTATTATGAAGCATTCTTTTTATCTTATTTAATAGTATATTAGGATGTTATATTATTATTATAATATTTTATATAATAATATACAGAAATAATCTAGTTGTTAATATTTACATAATTATTAATAATCCCAAATACCCATAATAATTATTAATGTGGTTGATATAAGCCTATCGGCATATATCAACCACATTGGAAAATGTGGTTGTATATATGTTTCATATACGTCTATCAGCGTTTATCAATCACATTGGTAAATGTGGTTGTGCTACTCCAAAAACTATGTGTAATTATACAAAGATGCAATGGATCCGACTTTCAGTGGTCTAGTCCAGTTGGAATAGCTCCGCTTGGAAATATTCAAAGTTATGTTATGGAGCACAAGTCTGTGAAGAATTATGTTATGGAGAGATGCTCCATTTATATTAATATAATTAAATGATTTGTATATACAAAAACAAAAAAAAAAAAAAACAAACAAACAACAAACAACACAACTTTAATCTTAATATTTATAAATTTTTAAAATGCCAAACAATGATTTTTATTTTCTAATGTGAATTTTTAGACTAAAAATTTGCAACATTATTAATTAAATGAAGTTATTGCAGAATTTTAATTTACATTTATTTTTTTTTAGAATTAATAAAAAAACATTAAAATAGGGAGAATGTGATTTAATTATATTTTTGGGACTTATTTAAATCTTTTTATTTATTAAATTGATTATAAATTTTTTATCCAAAAGTATTTTCAAAATTTACACATATCTAAGATTTTTTTTTTTTTAAATTTAAGTATGATTATTAGTATTGACAAAATGAAAATCATGATAGTTAAATGTAAAAAAAATTATATAGTTGGTATATGACATTCAACAATTAATTGAAGGAAGTGTTTTTTTTCAAATATCTTGGAGTTCATGGTGGCTGTTTCGATAACTAATTCAAGCAGAAAGTGGGAACAGAGAAAAGCGATGGAAAACTAGGGTTAGGGTTTGGGAACAGGCAAGCCCAGGCGGACCTGCTCCTGGCCAGGTGCAGGAGGCCTCGTACCCACCTGCGGAATCACGCAACAATACTTTGACAACTAAAATAAGGGCAGAAGCCACTGAGATCATGCTAGACTGTGGGGAAATGACTGAAGCAAGTAGGGGGGAGGGGAGAGATCCCCTCCTACAAGGAGATCACAACAGGGGAATCAAGTCGAATCGATGCAAACGGCAGGCCTGGAAATCACGGCAAGGACGCGCTGATGATGGGAGTAGTGTGGCAAGCGAGGACAGGGAACAAATGTCTATCGAGGGCAACCAAAAAACCCAGGTTCATAGTTCCAAACAATAAATTAGAGGAGTACAGAGGATATATGAAAGGCCATGCACTTATTTGCAAGTTTGTAGGAACATGGCCGTCTGAGAAAGATTTGATGAAATGGATAAAACATAAGTGGAAACCCAAAGGGCATATAGATCTTAAATTAGGGGCAAAGGGTTTTTTCACAATAATATTCACAAATCTGGAGGATAAGGAAAGGATATTTGAAGAGGGCCCATATTTCTTCAACAATGCAGGACTATTCATGAGGCAATGAGAAGAGTGTTACAATTCGGAAAAAAAAGAAAAAATGTTAGCAGCACTAGCTTGGGTCCGACTATTTGGACTCCCGATAGAGTTTTGGGATCCAAAGATTCTAGAAGGGATTGGGAACTCAATTGGGACCTTTGTGAAGGTAGCAGAAACCACCAAGAGAGGCAAATATACATCATATGCCAAGATCTATGTCTACATGAATATCACAGGACCACTGCCAGACCACATTGAAATCAAATATCATGATGAAGTTTGGCAACAGCCAGTGGATTATGAACACATTCCTTTCAGGTGCAGACGGTGCCACGAGTATGGCCATCTGTTCAAACACTGTCTGATGAATGAAGCCAACACTCCAATAAATCAGGGGGATGAAAAGAGAAGTACAGAGCAGGAGAGGAAGATGAATGAAGGAAGCAAGTGAGGGTTTACAGAAGTACAGAGATGAAGGAGACCCCAAAAAGGAAAGACCAAACTAAATCCTTCTTATCCAGAAGGCAATCAAAAAAGTCAGAACCAGTTCGAGGTCCTACGAGATTTAGAAATGGAAGCGGAAGGAGAATAAGAGGAAGAATAAATAAGAGAAATCCAGAAAGAAAATAAAAAGGAAAAAAAGGAAATGAATAACATAGAACTAGAAAAAGAGGGAGAGAAGGGAGATCGGGAACAAGAACAGATCCAAATGGAAATAGACCCGCAACAGGAACAAGAAGGAGATGAGGACAGATCATGAGGAAATTTCTACAGGAATGGAAGCATCTGGATGAATGGTTTATACCAGATGACCAAAAACAACTGTATAAAGACATGTTCCAAAGATACAAAGAAAAATGAGGAAGATGGAAAACAAAGCAACTAGAGCAACTTGGATAACAAGGAGATCAGAACATAGAAACAGGAATCACAGGGAAAGGTGGAAGGAAAAGAGGGAGGAGACCTATGAGTGAGACCATTCAAATGGTAGGTGATATTTTGGTGAATTCATGAAAAGTTGTACCTTTGCCGGAGGTCTTCCAACAACCCCTTAAACTACTGAAATGATTATTGCAAACTGGAATATCAGAGAGCTAACAGTAAGGGAAAACAAAGATATCTGAAAGAGAGACTCAAAAGGTATAAGCCAAATATAATGCTAATCCAAGAAACAAAATTACAAGAAAGCAAACTAAGAGAAGTGATGAACAATTTCAAGCCACATTATGAGATCATTGGTCAAGATGCAACATGTAGTGTAGGAGGCGTAGCAATCCTCTAGAACCCAGAGGAAGTCCAATTTGAAGATTGGACTAGCGTACCACGCATCCTCTCAGGTAGATTCATAATTTTAGGCTCTCAAGAATGGATCCTCTTAGCAAATGTATATGGACCCCATATATAGAGCGAACGTAGGGTTTTCCTTCAGAACCTGGCAGTCATGTGATCCCTGTATCTAGCTTCACCCTGGATAGTGGGAGGAGACTTCAATATGATAAAATCATTAAACAAAAAAAAGGGTGGGCTCAGAAGAACAGAGGCAGACATGGAAGCCTTCGGAGATTGGATAGCAGAACAAAGGCTGGTTGACATTCAGACAACAAACGGAATCTATACATGGAATAATAGGAGGGGAGGAAGACACCAGATTGCCTCTAGAGTAGATCAATTCCTAATGTCAGAACAAATCATAAATTGGGACATTTTCATTGAAGCTGCGATTCTTTCTAGAATGGGATCGGATCACTGGCCGATTAAAGCTGAACTGGACATTAAATCCAGTCCTAAGAGAAAGCCCTTTAGGTTCGAAGCCTTTTGGCTCAGGGATAAAAATTTCATGAAGAAAGTAGAAGAATGGAAGAAACAAAATGCAGACATTTCAGATGAAACTAAAAGAATTGAAAGGTAACATTAAGAAATGGAACAAGGAAGAATTTGGACATATACTCAAAGATTAGCAGCTGCTAGAACAGAAGATGAAACAAATCCAACAAGAAATAATAAATAAAGGTAGAAGAGATGACCTGGCCAAAGAGGAGGGGATCCTGATAGGGCAATTGGAAGAGAGGCGAAAACAAGAAGAAATCTTGTGGAGGCAAAAATCCAGGGTAAATTGGTTAAGAGAAGGGGAACGGAATACAAAGTTCTTCCACCAAGCAATGATCCAAAGGAGGCAAAGAAATATAATTTTTTCTATTAAAGATGAAGCAGGGACAAGAGTTACATAGCATGAGGAAATAGAACAAATTTTGGTGAAGCATTTCAAGGATCTCCTTACGGAACCCAATGTAGATTGCGGAGAAGCTATTGGAATAATCTGTAATTAGATTCTGAGCAGGATCACTAGAGAACAAAACCTAGCCTTGATGAGAGCAGCCACTCTAGAAGAAGTAGAAGAGATAGTGAAAGGGATGAAAAAGAATAAAGCCCCAAGCCCTGATGGATTCATGGCGGAATTATATCAAGCAGGTTGGGACTTCTTGGGCCAAGACATATTGGACGTAGTGGAAGAATCAAGAAGGAACCAAAAGGTAAGTACAAGCCTAAACTCAACCCTCTTATCTCTAATTCCTAAAGAAACTAAGTCAGAAGTCCCCTAGGGCTTTAGACCTATTGCCCTCTGTAATGTGATATATAAGATAATAGCTACCTTAATGGCTAAAAGACTCAAGCCTATCTTATCTAGCATTATCTCCCTTGAGCAAACAGGGTTTGTTGAAAGTCGACAAATCTTGGACGGGCTGGTGGTCTCCCAAGAAGTAGTGCACTCTCTGAAATTTAAAAACGAAGCAGGTATGGTGATTAAACTTGACCTCTCAAAATATTATGACCGTTTGAACTGGAAGTACCTGAAAGAAGTTTTAGGAGCTTTTGGATTTTGTAATAGATGGATTGATTGGATCTCAACCATGATCTCATCAACCAGTTTCTCCATCCTTGTGAATGGAACCCCCTCCCAACCTTTTAAAGCGTCTAGAGGACTCCGATAGGGAGATCCTTTGTCTCCTTTCCTGTTCATCATATCTGTAGAAGGCCTAGGAAGATACATCAAAAAATAAGTTAGAGAAAGAAATCTCAAGGGAATCCAAATATGGGGTAACAACTTTCCTATTACTCATCATCAATTTGTAGACGACATCATGTTGTTTTGTAATGTGTCTCTCAGAGAAGCCCGTAGAATCAAAGCAATTTTAGACTTTTTTATGTCAGCTTATGGCACGCAAATCAACAACGAAAAGTCATGCATGTATTTTTTCAACATTGCTGGAAATATCAAAAATTTCTTGACAAGAACTCTGGGATACCATTCAAGAGAACTCCCAACAAGATATCTCAGAACACCACTAGCCCTGAATCCCCTGAGGATGTCAAATTGGCAACAAACCCTTGAGAAAATTTCTAGAAAACTAGATAATTGGTCTTTCAGAACTTTGAATTTTGCGGGCAGAGCTGTTTTAGTTAAGGAAGTACTTCAATCAATACCAATATATCAACTATCGGCAATGGCTGCCCCAAAAGGAGTGTGTGCAAAGATGACAGAGATCTTCAAAAAAATTATATGGGGAGGTCAAAAGGATCAAAGAAAATGGTCATTAGTATCGTGGAAGGATTTAGTAAAGAGCAAGATGGAAGGAGGACTAGGCCTTAGAGATCCCTATACCCTGAATCATGCAATGGGTGCTAACCTGTGGTGGCGCTGGTTGAATGGAGGAAAAGATCTATGGAAAAGAATATGGACAAAAAAATATAATATGCCTACAAAACCACAGGAAATATTAAAAATAAAGGATACACCGCAAGGGTCGACAATATGGAATCTGCCCAGTCTCAACAAAGAAATAATAACTAGACATGCTTTCTGGGAAATCAGGGATGACAGCTCAACAAGATTTTGGGAGGAGGCCTGGTAGCAAAGAGAAAGAATGAATGGAATGCAAGCCCTAATGGACATAGGCCAAAAAGCAGCTGAGAATGGAATGAATTTAGTCAGGGACTTCTAGAAAATGGAGAGCCAAGATGAAGTATGGAGAATATGGAAGAACCTTGAAGAATGGATGGATCAAATAATTATATCAAAAGGAAATGCAGACAAGAAAAATACCCATAAGATTTGGTCTGGACATTCTGAGATGGGGACACACAATAAAAGGAAACTTTTCAATTAAAGAAGCTTACCATATTTTAATCAACAATGAACCAGAGGATATGACAGTCACCTGGAAACAAATATGGAATAACAATTGGTGGCCGAAAGTGGCACATTTCATATGGATGGTTACCAAAGGTTGTATTATGACCTGGGATCAACTCCAAATGAGAGGCATACATGGCCCCCCCAGATGTATTCTCTGCAAACAAGAACAGGAAATGCAAGAACACCTCCTTAACACATGTAAATAAGCTCAGCAACAGCGGGAAGAGGTTAGGATGCTCTTTGGAAAAACCCATAGAGATCAACAGAGCATTAAAAACACTATTAAAATTTGGGGAGGCGGTCAATTTACAAGCCCGATGGTTAGACGAGCTTGGAGCCTTGTGGTAGGGATGAATCTGTGGTGATCTGGAAAGAAAGAAACAAAAGAACCTTCCAAAATAAAGAGATGACAAAAGACCAAATCTAGAAAAAAACCTTAAGCCATATTCGTGAGACTATACTTGCGGATACTTGGAACGGAGAAGACTGGGAAGTGACGCTGGAAGAAGAGAAAATTATAAAGAAGCTAAACCTGCATCAAGGGATGGTGGCCCCACAAATGTGGAAAGAGCCCAGGATAGGATATAACGGCACCCTCCATTTCTCCTACCCCTCGGCTGGATACATAAAGCTAAACTTCGACAGGGCCTCTAAAGGAAACCCAGGCCCAGCAGGGATCGGAGGTCTTTTTAGGGATGATCAAGGAAGAACAAAATGGATCTACAAAGACAATGGAGGCATCATGAGTAATAATGAGGCTGAATTGATGGCAGTACGTCAAGGACTAAAGATAGCAATAAGAAACGGATATAATAACCTGGAAGTGGAAGGAGACTCCCAAATGGTTATACAAGTACTCAAAAAGCTTAAGAATGGGACCTCATGGGACAAAGTTTCGCAGAGCTGGAGAACAGCCAGTCTAATCCAAGAACTGGAAATTATTCTAAGAAGATTTGAATATATGATCATTAAGCATGTTATAAGAGAGGCTAATAGAGCAGAAGATTTTCTCACAAACTGGGGATGCCAGGAACAAGGTAGGAAAATGGATAATATATGGACTATGCATTCAAAAGACTTAGGATTAGGACAGCTAAGAACGATTCTCGATCAAGATAATCATGAAGACACGATTCAAAGGCAGTAGAGATAGATGGCTCCCGATCGGGATGAGGAACAAGGTAGGTGAGGGTGGCAAGAGTGGTCATTATCAGGGAAGGACAGCCGGACGTGACCACAGGAAAGAAGCTGCCCTTCCAACCAAAACAATGAGTAGCCGGTCAGCACAAGTATCAAGAAATTGGAGTGGGGAAGGTGGAATGCAGATGATTAGAAGTAGTCGCGGCGGTAATGGTAGAGTGAGAAGGGCAGTGAAAAGGCATTATATGAAGGTGGCGGAATGTAAAAGAAAAGGAAATCTCTGCGGGACGAAGGAGGAGCAGAATGCAATACAGCCAGGAGGAGCCATTAGGGAGGTTAGCGATTCCGGGTATGTGAAGCCTACGCCCCCTATTTCCTTTTTCTTTGTCACAGTAGGTAGAATGGATAAGTTTAATTCTTGGGAAGTCCCTGAAGATAATAAGGGCTCAAGTGGGCTCGCCCGCCCCTCTGCAACCCATTGGGAGGGGCAACTGGGAATGTATCGGGAGGGGAGTCATGATGAACGGGGAAATTGTAGCCGGGAGCATAGCCCGGGAAGAAATCTGGGAAACTATGACAAGAAGTCCACTGTAAAAGCAGAGGGAGGGACTGAAAGAGGGGATTCGAAAATTATGCCCTTAGCCCACCATTTGATCCACATGATAGAGGGCCTTATTCATCTCTTATACTTGGATAATGGAGATCAGTGTCAAATTCAAAAATATTATGGTGAACGCAGTAGGAGCAGAGGAATAACCAAAGGGAAACTTGTAAGGGGAGACGATGATAAGAAACTCAAAAGTCTAACACCTGTGTTTGATAAATGTCTACAGGAGAGGGTAGATAACAGGATGGCGCGACCGGGTCGCGGCAGAGGACGTGGAGGTAGAGGACGACCAAGGCAAGGGAATCAAGGAGGCAGACCAATAGAAGCCCCAAGTAACCACACTAGAGGCAGAAGGTCCACCCTAACAGTAGTCTAGGAAGCGGTAAGAGCTTACCCTGAAGGCACGAGTGAGGATATCCGTCGTATTATCCAAGACATGGAAACCAATGTGTTGGAGGAACAATCTAAATCCGAGACAGAAGAATGGGCTGATATGATTCGAGACCCAGGAAATACGAGGGGAAGGCTGACTCTGTACAGGCAGTCTCTTCATATTTACTAGGTACTAAAACGCCTCTTGGCAAAGGCACTGGAACAGGTAGCAAAGGAAATGGTGGAAATTGCCAATGGTATGAAAAATTTGCGAAAATAAATGAAAAAATTCTAGGTCATCATGATCAGACAGAACAACAAATTGGAGGAGATGTCTCAGCTGTTGTCTTGGATGTTTGGCAATAATCCAAGCCGGGAGGAACAAATGGATATTCCCATGGATGTGGATCAGAACACAAGAACCGGAAAGGAATGATCTCTTTGAGGCTCTTTTGTGGTCGTCGAACTTCTCTTTTTCTCAGTTTTATGCATACCAGTAGTACAATAGGTAGTTTTAGTTGTATAGTGCATATAGCTAGTATGGAAAGACTAATTAATTTATTTTTTTGGAATGCTTATAGCAAACTAAGGTGGCCAACAGACCTGGTTTCCCTTCGGGGCAGGTTGAGGCCACCCAAACGTTGTATCTGGTCTCCTTGTTTATCATAAATAGAAAAGAAAGGCACTACCTACACTTACAAAAAAAAATATCTTAGAGTTCATATCACAGGTTCAACTAAAGTTATATCATTAAAAAAAAGATTAATAGAGTTTCCAAAGTTTATAATGGATCTAGAGGAATTCCTGAAGAAAGATACAACAAACTCGAAACAACTTAATTTCAAAATTATATTCACTTCATGAAAGCAAAACAAACAATTTTTCATTGAGAGCATGACTATGGTTGTGTATGCAATGTATAATAAGAGGTTAAACCACATGGAAACCAAGACGTTCTATAAAATCATTTCAAAGTCTAGCCAAAACCACTTTCGACTCAAGATGGATGAAATAAGGAGGCTTGATCTTGGTTAGACCATGCAAGCATAAAAAAAGATATCATTTTGGGGAATAAGGATAATATAAAAATTGTGGTGTAATAAGCAATTCCACGTAAAACAAATTAAGATATAAACATTGTTAAATAAGAACAAATTTGCAAAATATAAGAGTAAATCAGAATTTGTAAAACTTATTTTGTAACATGAATTTTTGATAGGATGTCAATTATGATAAGAAAGTTAAGGCTAATGAGATGAGATTGAAAGGGCATACAAAATTATGTTGGGAAGAGGTGCTAGCACAAAGGGAAAATAAAGGAAAAGAAAAAGTTAAGAGCTATGATAGGATGGTACAAAATTCAAAGGAAAATTTAAGCCAAAATATTATTAGTTGAATGTTTTTAGACAAATGCAAAATCTCAAACAAAAGGCTATGATGGTTAAAGAATATATGGAGGAGTTTTATCGAATCAATATTAGAGTATGTTATGTGGAAGAGGATGAGGAGCTAAGAGTATCCAGGTACATAAATGGATTGAGATATGATATCCAAGTTGAGATAAGCATTCTACTCCTAATAATAGTTGAGGAGGCATATCAAGTTACTCTTAAAGCAGTGGAAAATTTTGCAAAACAAAGTCAGAGAGGAAAACGAAGAAGTTTGACAAGGGGTGAACGATAGTAGGAAATAGAGGAAGATTACGAGTTCAATGAGAGGAAGAAACTTAAAACAACTAAGCCAAGCATATAGAGGGAGTGAGCGTAGAAGTGGATGGTTCTTTTGAAGTTGACAAGGATTTCATATAATTCCTATAATAGCTTTTTATTACTTCTCCTTCCTCTTCTTTGATCATCCTTCAAGGATTTTAAGGGATTTATGAAAAAATGTAGATTGATGCCTAGATTATGGTTATTAAATTTATTACATGATGGTTGTTAGGTGTGATGAGTATCTTTTTTTAAAAAGGCTTTCTTGAGGATTTGTACCTAATGTTATAAGATCAACTGTGGGTCTTTTCCCTTCTAAACTAGTGCAATTGCTTGGATATCTAGGGAATCTAGATCCATATCTTTTGGGGTGTCTTGAATTCTTGGATTGGTCCTTCTAGCATAATCACCTGATTGGTAGTGCGTATGTTCTTTTTTGGCTATGAGATTGACTTTGTTAGTTGGGTTTGTTGTTTTTCCTCTAGTTGTTGCTATTAACCCATTGCCACATGGTTTTTGGTTATATTACCTTGGGATACCTCTTTAAAGGAGGGATCTTATAAATTAGCTAGTGACTCAAAGCTATTACGAGTTGATATTTCCATATATGTCATGGAGGTTGGTTGATTGGGCTAGACAAAGTCGTCCAAGTGTTCATTTGAGATTCAAAGTTTTTGGTAGGATTTTATTTTTGTGTGGGATAATCCCTAAAAAGGTGGTCATATTCATGGAATTTTTGTCACTACAAGGGGATGTTCTCATTGTCTAATGATTGCTTTTATACAATATCCTAATACAATATATCAATCAAAGGCAATAGGAATTGTGATATGTCCATATTCACATAGATCATGGCATATGATGTATATAGTCCCCTTTGAGTAACCTTAAAGGTTTTGACAAAGTGCCCCAACACATTTCCTATGCCCTAAAGAGTTTCTTCCTCCCATAGTTATTTTGGAAAAGATAAGAGCTAGATCTAGACTGGCATCATTTTGAAATTTTGTTTTCCTGGGCTTAAATTGTCCACCCAAAATTGGAGGTATAGTCAAACATAATTAAAGAAGTATAATCTTTCGAAGATTCAATTCCAATTCTCAATATTGGAAAAGATTATTATGAAATTTTCCTTTTCTCCTAACTCCAAATCAATTTTCTCTTTTTGTATCCATATTATCAAGGTTCTTTTTTATGGACCAAAATCCCATAAACCTGTTAATTAAGACATGGTCTTGTGTAAAATGAATATATTCCTCAATCTTATTAGATTTGATCTCACATTTAAGGTATGTGTTGCTCTAGACAAATAATGGCCTCATCCTCATGATTGCTAGGTAGCTCCTAGTAGTGGATCTCTAGAAGAGGGGATTCCCTTCATACATTCCCCTTATCACGAAAATTGAATGGAGGGGTTGCACGTGTAGCCCATCATTTTCTGATCTGTGCATTGCCAAAGATCGTGTTGCTATAAGAAAGAGACTGCTCCCTCCCCACCATGGTTACATTAAAGCGAAAAACCCTAGAATACAATAAACTAGTTGAGTGAAAAAATAAAAAAATAAAAATTAAACTTGAATTCCAATTACATAATTCTAATTAAACTTAGATTTACCCTGACATAAAATCACCCATCTTATACATACATCTAATTTTATAAAAAAAATAATTATCAAATGTATAATTAATTTGTATGTTGTATTATTTTCATAAACCTTAACTACATTAAAATAATGTCATAAAGATTAATAT